>VDFB02262524.1:125311-225323 GCA_007258455.2 Sequoia sempervirens
CTTTTCTTTGAGAGGGGGATACTTTTATTTGTTTTGTTTTGGGAGGAGATTGGATCTTTCGAAAAAAGAAAGAAAAAAAATTGTTTTAGGGAAGAAGGAGAAAACCCCACAAATTGGGCAGCTGAGTTGAGGATGAACATGGAGATATGGTTGAAAATAAATTTGTGGGCATCTGATCCTTGACTTCAACAGGCCATTTCCTTCTTGTTGTCATGTTTTGGAACCCAGTTGCACTTCTATTCAGAGCAATCTATCTTTTCAGTTTTGGGGCATTATGGAGGTATTTTTCTGTGGTTCTTGAATCCTTGAATTCCTGGTGGTTTTGAATGTGATTTAGTTTTGGAATTGTAAGCTTGTAATTCCTTATAGCAGATTTATTCTTTTGATTCAATTTTGTGAATGCTTTGGGAACGGAGAATGTTTGTTTTGGATTCGATTTTCTACTTTGTATTTTTTCTCATGGAAAAATTTTGTGCATTCAAACAAATTGAAAATGGGTTGTTGGAATAAAAGATTTTTGGGCACTTTCTTTTTTATTTCTATTTTGCCCAACTTGCTAAACCAATTTTCTCATTGCTTCTCTTAAACAACCCATTAAAAATGCAAAACAAAAATGGATTTCATGTAGAAATACCAAGATCTCAACTAGGTCTTTGGCAGATTTTAATTCTGGGCACTTTCATTTTTGCCCAAATTTGTGCCCTCTTGTTAAATGACATTTTTTTTATGTTTCTCTTAAATCACTTGATATAAATACAAAATAAAGTTAGATTCCATGAAGAATCTCCCATATCTTAAATGGGTTGTTGTCCGATTTTTAATCCGGACACTTTCATATTTTCATGTTTTTCTTGCCTAACTTGGCAAAATGATGCTTTCAGAACAGCAACTCAATTTCATTTTTAAACTCAAAAATTAAAGGTGAATTCCATCTAGAAACGTCAAAATTTGAACTGGGTCTTTGTCTGATTTTTAATCTGGACACTTTGAAATTTTATGTAATTTCATGCCTCTATTTCATGATTGAATTCACTTATTAAACGTGTCTTCTTACAACAATTTTAGCTTGGATATTTTAAATGGTTTCTATGACAGAAAATTGTGGATTTTCCTTGTCTCATGTTTGTTTGGATTCCTCATTTGGTTAAATGAGATGGAGTAAAACAATATCAAGAAATAAGTCCTCGTGCATGGCCTTGAGCACTTGTAAAGGCTAAGGATCACTCGAGATGGCCTATCCGTCTATAGGGCATTGCGTTATCCATCAGCAAGGCATTGATTTGGGCATGATTTAGTTTTACTCATCCATATGAGAGGTGTACTTGACTCCATGTGGTGCCATCCCTTCGAGCACGCATGATGACATTCCATCCAGTCAGCACTCTAGCACCTCATACCTTAGTAGTCATGAGTAGTACCCGACTAGTTATTATATGAGCATCTTCATGTTGTGACATTGGCCTTAAGTACTGTATTTCATGTTTTCTCTATGTCTGATGTGAGTGTTGGCCATTTGATACCCTTGCCTTGTTTTCTGCTTGGGCCTTGTGACTACCTCCGAGCACGGTGGGGTGGCGTCTTTTGAGTCCACATGGTAGGGAGGCGTTGCCACCGCCATTGGGGACCGACGTATAGGTTACTGGAGCACCAGTTGGAGCTGTTCACTCTTGTTTTATTTTATTCGTTGGTATATTTTATTCATTCCTATGCTATTGTACTCACTTGAGAGTGAAAATGTAATCATATAGATTAATGAGAAGAAATGTGATGTTTATATTTGGTTTACGAGTTCTGATGTTGGTATCGGGCTTGCTTGTATTTTGATAATATTTACAGTTTTTCTTCAATATTTACCATGCAAAAATTAGAATTTTGGTTGTATATTTCCTTCATGTTTTAGTCTACAAAAGTTTCAGATCAATGCCGCCTTTTGTTAATGGTTTGTGTTGCAGCTGCAAAAGTTTCGGAGCAACACCGCCTTTTGTTAATGTTTTGTGTTGCGGCTGCAAAAGTTCAGGAGCATCGCCACCTTCTGGTTGTTGTTCTGTGTAACTATTGCAAAGTTTCAGAGCAACAAGAAGTTCTGGAGCACTGCTGCTAAAGTTTCAGAGTAGCAAGAAGTTCCGGAGTAGTGCTCCTAAAGTTCCGGAGCAGTGCAGAAAGTTCTAGAGCAGTGTTGTTAAAGTTCTGGAGTAGTGCAGAAGTTCTAAAGAAGAAGTTCCAGAGTAAAGGTTCTGGAGCAAAAATTCTGGAGCATATTTTCTGAAGCTATTTTGTTTGCTCCGGCTTGGATTTTTCTCTGGAGGGTGGATTAGACCTCTCCTTTGGGTTGTGTTCGGCCATGCTTGGCCATGTAAGTTGTCGATTTATTGTATTGGAAACTGATTTTTGTGTAAGTTATTCTGTATGTTTTAAAAATATATATATCTTGTCCTCTGTTGGCTCTTGCCCTTCGGGGTTTGCGTAGCGGGATGTTACATCTAGCATCAGAGCCCATGTTCACACACTGGGAGCTCTAGCGTACTTGAGCCTTCTATGTTATGTTGTGTTTTGCGTGTGTGGCATGAGCTTGTTATATTGTTTTCATAGTCTTGTTGATTAGCATTTATGCCTTAGTATGGTGTTTAGATCATCCTTGTGATGATCTATTTTCATGTGTTCCTTGTTTCATTTAGGATGCCCCTAAGGGAAGAGCCAAGGGAAAAGTTAGAGGTGGAATCCATGTTGCAGCGTTGGGATCCCTACTTTTGGTAGATGCTTTCTTGGGTGTTGTGTGTGGTGGATGGCAACAAGTGTTGTTTCCTACCCCTTGCATGTCTTGTTGAGGAATGTTTTGTGAGGGTTAGTTAGACCCTCGAGCCTACCAAGAAATGTGTTCTGATTGGTCTCCTTCTTGATGTGTGGCTCCTTCGTTGTGTAAAGGGTTGTGATCCTTGAGTGGTTCCTGAGTGGTTGTAGCCCATGTTGTTGTAGTGTGTTTGATGTATGTGTTCCAAGTGTTTGTTGTGGTGAGATAGTCATAGGATCTCTTGCCTTCAGTGCCTTGGTATGGCATTTTAGAGGGTTGAGTTTCCCAATCCTGGCTTGTGTTGTGGAGGAAGGGTGCCTCCTAGGTCTCACCTTACCCTACAGGACTGGAGTGATTCCCTTGGTTGAGAGTCTCCCGAGGTTGAGATTGATTACTTTCCTATATCCTATGTTGCGGGTGGGCATGTTGGACCTTAGCTTGTTGGTGGGTTGCAGGTGACATGTGTTGCCTAAATTACCCTTGCTTGGTTTCTTAGTTCTTATTGTTGGAAGGTATGTTTGACCTTGGGGGTGCCAAGAAGTTCCTTTTGTGTGTATTCTCTTCTTGAGCCTTGTTTTTTTTCATCACCATGCAAATATTTTGGCGCATGTCTTCTTGTGTGTTACCTCTTTATGCAGGTGATTGCTAGATTGACCCTATGTGGTTTTGGAGTTGCTTTTGCATGTTATATTGCATTGAAATTATGAACTATGGTAACAGAAAAGGAATGATCATATTGTTAGTTCATAGTGATTATTGTATGTTCTCACATGATTGATGCATTTTTGTGAAAGTGATAGTGTGATGATGAGACCATGTTTGCATTAGTGCTTATGTCGGAATTGTAAATATTTCTCTCCCTCTCTCTCTTCTCATTGTTTAAAGAAGATTCATATCTTTGAATGTGTGGTGTATTGAAACCCATGGTATGCTTTTCTATTATGAGCAAATTTTTATGCATTCATGAAGGTTTGTTTTATTAGACCAAACCTTGGGTAAAGGACCTAAGTCCCCAAGTTGCATTCATAATCATGGAACATGTATGAATATGAATAGAAAAATTATTCTGCATTAAGTAAAAGTTAGAGGAAAAAGGGAATAGTGAAACCATTTGCACGTTAATAATAATTGCATAATAGGTGCATCTTGTTGGTGAGGCCTATAGTCCCCAACTTTATTGTTAAGTCTTATGAAATAATGTAGATGTTAAATTATTGTCCTTGGATTCAAAATGCAAAATGTTAAATGAATGTTGAAGTGATAATGTTGCATACCTTGTCTTGGGTAAACATTGTAATGATATTGCACTATATGTGGGAGATAAATGTGGTTAATATATGTGTGTAGTAAGGTGATTGACCGCTTAATAAAAGTGAATGTGAATGTGAGAGTTATCATGGCATTGTTGATTTACTCCATGTAGCACTATGATGTATTGTATGGATGTTGGGAGTACACGTTCTTGGAAAGTTGTACTAATCTTGCATAATTAGAGGTGGATAATGGTTTTATTTTGGTAAGAGGAAATTGGAAAATGGTACTCCCTGTTATGTGAACATCCTGTGTTAGTACTCATGTCGAGTGTTGTGAATACCTCGTACTTGCTTTGTGTGCCCATGGGATGGTGAGACTGTGTACCCATCCATGGAGGATATGTTGTATTTGGGGTGTGGGATTAACCATACCATTATGTGTGCTTGTATGTTGTTACCTGATTGAGGGCCAACCCATGTGTGGTTGAAATTTATATATGTATTAAGAGTAACCAAAAGTTAGTTTCTCAGAGTAACCCTCTCTTGGTTCTTCAGTCTTTTAGTCCAGCGAGCGGTAGTAGTAGCAGCCAACAAAGTTTTGGTGGAGTGCGGGGAACGTGACGCATGTTGTGGTGCGTACGCTTCAACTCAACCGACATCTCGAAACTACTCACTACTCGCGATGCATCAGCGTGTTTTGATCCATATGCTAGCCTAATCCTCAATTTTAACAACATTGATTTTTAATGCCTAGCCACCCGCAGGATGAGAGCTAGCATTAGTGTGAGTCAACGGTCCACAGAGAGGAGACTCGTAGTTCCATATTTCATCATATGGCGCACCATTTATTCCATATATGCACGCAGTTCAAATTACGATGCCATAGAGATACACACCACACCCTATGCCCCGACATAGTGCCGCGATGATGCCATGCGCTGACGCCGCGCGAAGGTGCACCCATGAGATCGAAGCTAAGGTAACCCATCGAAAAGGATGATCATATCGGGCCTCATACACTTCCTGTGGGAGTATAACAGCGTTTTCCACGCGTTTGGAAGTTTGGTTGGTATTTTATAGTTTGTCCTAGCTTTCATGTATACCCTCTCAAAGTATGAGAGCACCACATGTGCCCTTTCCCCCATGACTTCCATCACTCATGCTGGTGTGTGTTCTCGCGCCGCATCTACTTCCATGGAGCCACAGACATTGGCATGCATCAGCACGCGGTCTTCTGTAGCTGGCGATGACCATGCCATGCTGAGGTGTGGGATGCGTGATGTGGGTCAGGCACAATTCCATGGCCAAAAGGAGTAGCCACTTGCGTCCATTCACGCGGACGGCATCGCTAATGCGAGGTGTAGCTGAGGAGTGCACCTCATGCCATGTGTTTGGTGTGTTCACTCCACCACACATGAGGGGCTATTGCGATAGTTAGACATTGTTCCCTCCTTCCTCATTTGGTGGCTAGTTTAGTCACATAGTTATGTATTGTGCCATTTTGAAGATTGTGAATATTCTTTTGGTTATTGATGATTTTCACTTTGATTGTGAGGACCGACAAAATTTGATTTATCTTGTTTGTGATGGTTTAGCCACACCTTGTGATCTTATTTGCACGTAACCCTCGAGTTTACATTTGATTTAGTGTTGACATTGCACGCATTTCTTGCGTTACTGCTGAAATTGAATCTTTATTTGATAATTATTTATGAACTTTGGTGGCTAAACTAATTTTCTATTTGTTGTTTTCAAATGTTGGTCTTATGTTGTATTAGAACAAGAGAGAGCTTGCACTTTTATTGAGTGTATAATGCAGGAAGTAGGACGTGAGTAACCCAAGGGATGGGTATGAGGCTGCCATGTATGCATTTTAGGGGAATCCAATTTCAATTCACCCCTTTAATGCGGATGACTATCTCTTGGAGGCCAACCACCTTATTCAACAAGAGATAGGTCATTTTGGTCTTGTTTGGATGGTCTCACCATGTGTGTGTACCTAACACCATCAAACCACTGAGTGTGAGGTATGAATTATGTGAGATGGATATTGGCTCTTGGCTCATGGTTTATTTATCATGGATTAGTATGCTGCTTACCGGTGTCCAGATGGACCCTTGTGCAGCCTTGTGATGTGTTTCCCAGTGATGTAAGTATGTATGAATGTATAAATGCATGTTTCATCTTGGATATGGCTTCATATGAAAAGTTCAAAAGTTGGTTTATTGTGTTGTAGAAAGCGTAAATTGTTATATTTTGGTTGAAAATTATGTCAAATATGTTCTAATTTGTGAGATTGGAAGTTTGTAGAAAACAAATATTGTTGCACATTAAGGTGTTTTGGAAAGAATTGAGTGCTTATGCATCTTCTTTACCCTATTCTAGTGGAAATTAATGTACCCTTGAATGAATGTGGATGTTAAATCAAATACTTATTCTGAAATTGTGATACATGTGATGTTAGATAGATTAATCATGTTATTTTGTTTCATGTTGAGATCTTATGAGTAAAGTATATGTTAACATATTGATAGTGATTCTTAGAAAGGTGAATTTTAAAAGGATGTCCTTTCTATTTTTTTTAGTGATGAATGATGTATATTAAATTTTTCATCTTTGGGATGAAGTACAATCCTTTAATGTTGATTATTATATTTTGAGTACTAGTGTGTGACATGGCTGCATATTGAGTTTACATGACTTCCAGGAGTAAGTCAAATCTTAGGGAGGGAGGATGTAACACCTCTCTAATCTCAGACTCGTAAGGTAGCATTCTGATTTTGATTTGATATTTTAAAATGTTAAATGTTGTTATAATGAGATTAGACATTGATGATTATGGAAAAGTATATCATGGTTAGTTATTATTTTGGATTACAAGCTCATATGTTTATATACGGTTATCATTGCTTTGTATGATTATTGGCAGTAAAGGGATGATGTCGTAACACTCATATTTGAGAGGCTGACGATATTATGACTCCCTTCTTGTTGATTGATGTTACTTTGACTATATGATATATGTATATGCACATGTACTTTGATGTGTAATTGGAAGTGATGCAGGTACTGAGTATCGACTCTGCCTGGATCCACAGGCCTGTGCGTACTCATATTCCCCAATGGTGGTTACTGGAGGTAGTCATAGGCCAAATTTTCCCTATCCTAGCCCACTATACCCTATTAGGGCAGTGCTTCCTTATTGATGTCTTACCATTCGGTTACCTAACAATAACGTCTGGAGTACCTTTCAGCCATATGTTCTAGCGCACCTTTCTGTTGTATTTGGTTCACCAGTATGTCTTGTTGAGGTATTTTGTCTTGGTTTCTATGAATCTGTTATGTGGATATATATTTTGGTTGTCAGTGTTATGATATGTTTTCATTGGTATCTTTTTCATGATTTTAAATATGGTATTTTAAAGTATTTTATTGATGGGAGATTTAAATGGTTTTATCCATGAGATTTTAAATATGCTATTTTAAGTGATTTTTATTGGTCATTTGAGGGAATGATATATTTCATTGGAAATTGTGAATGATTTTAGTAATCCATCTTGTGAGCTCTCAAAGTTTTATTTAAATATTCTTGGGGAGCTTTAATAGCTTGTTTGTTTAAATGCCTTCTTTTATTTTTTTGTTTTGGGGAGAAAATATTTAAAGGGGCAGCCTTGTCTTTGAGAGGGGGATACTTTTATTCATTTTGTTTTGGGAGGAGATTGGAAAAAAAAAAAAACTTTTGTTTTGGGAAGGAGAAAACCCCACAAATTGGGCAACTGAGTTGGGGAAGAACATGGAGATATGGCTAAGAAGAAATTTGTCGGCATCTGATCCTTCACTTCAACAGACCATTTCCTCCTTGCTGTCATGTTTTGGAACCCAGCCGCACCTTCTATTCAGAGCAATCTATCTTTTCAGTTTTGGGGCATTATGGAGGTATTTTTCTATGGTTCTTGAATCCTTGAATTCCTAGTGGTTTTGAATGTGATTTAATTTTTGAATTGTAAGCTTGTAATTCATTATAGCAGATTTATTCTTTTGATTCAATTTTGTGAATACTTTGGGAATGGAGAATGTTTGTTTTGGATTTTATTTTCTACTCTATAGTTTTCTCATGGCAAATTTTTGTCCATTCAAACAAATCAAAAATGGGTTGTTGGAATAAAAGATTTCTTAGCACTTTCATTTTTATTTCTATTTTGCCCAACTTGCTAAAACACATTTTTCATTGCTGCTCTTAAACAACCCATTAAAAATGCAAAATAAATATGGATTTCATGTAGAAATGCCAAGATCTCAACTAGGTCTTTGGCAGATTTTAATTCTGGGCACTTTCATTTTTGCCCAAATTTGTGCCCTCTTGTTAAATGAGTTTTTTTGATGTTTCTCTTAAACCTCTTGATATAAATGCAAACTAAAGTTATATTCCATGTAGAATCACCCATATCTCAAATGGGTTGTTGTCTGATTTTTAATCCGGACACTTTCATATTTTCATGTTTTTCTTGCCCAACTTGGCAAAATGACGTTTTCATAACAACGCCTCATTTTCGGTTTTAAAATAAAAATTTAAAGGTAAATTCCATCTAGAAACGTCGAAATCTAAATTGGGTCTTTGTTCGATTTTTAGTCTGGACACTTTGAAATTTTATGTAATTTCATGCCTCTATTTCATGATTGAATTCAATTGTTAAACTTGTCTTCTTACAACAATTTTAGCTTTGTTGTTTTAAATGGTTTCTATGACAGAAAATTATGGATTTTCCTTGTGTCTCATGTTTAAATGGATTCCTCGTTTGGTTAAACGAGATGGATTAAAACAATATCAAGAAATGAGTCCTCGTGCATGGCCTTGAGCGCTTGTAAAGGCTAAGGATGCAATCAAGATGGCCTATCCATTTGCAGGGCATTGAGTTATCTATCTACATGGCATTGATTTGGACATGATTGAGTTTTAATCATCCATATGAGAGGTGTACTTGACTCCATGTGGTGCCATCCCTTCGAGCACGCATGATGACATTCCATCCAGTCAGCACTCTAGCACCTCATACCTTAGTAGTCATGAGTAGTACCCGACTAGTTATTGTATGAGCATCTTCATGTTGTGACATTGGCCTTAATTACCGTATTTCATGTTTTCTCTGTGTCTGATGTGAGTGTTGGCCATTTGATACCCTTGCCTTGTTTTCTACTTGGGCCTTGTGACTACCTCCGAGCATGGTGGGGTGGCCTCTTTTGAGTCCACATGATAGGGAGGCATTGCCACTGCCATTGGGGACTGACATACAGGTTACTAAAGCACTAGTTGGAGCTGTTCACTCTTGTGCAATTTTATTCATTGGTATTGGGCTTGCTTGTATTTTGATAATTTTTATGGTTTTTCTTCAATATTTTCCATGTAAAAATTAGAATTTTGGTTGTATATTTCCTTCATGTTTTAGTCTGCAAAATTTCTGGAGCAACGACACCTTTTGTTAATGTTTTGTGTTGTGGCTGCAAAAGTTTCGGAGTAACGCCACCTTTTTTTAATGTTTTGTGTTGCGGCTGCAAAAGTTTCAGAGCATCGCTGCCTTCTGGTTGTTGTTTTGTGTCACTCCTGCAAAGTTCTAGAGCAGCAAGAAGTTCCGGATCAGTGCTACTAAATTTATGAAGCAGTAGGAAGTTCCAGAGCAGTGCTACTAAAGTTTTGAAGTAGTGTAGAAAGTTTTGGAGCAGTGTTGCTAAAGTTTCGGAGCAGTGCAAAAGTTCCGGAGCAAAAGTTTCAGAGCAAAGGTTCTAGAGCAAAAGTTTTGGAGCATATTTTCTGAAGCTATTTTTTTTGTTTCGGCTTGGATTTTTCTCTAGAGGGTGGATTAGTCCTCTCCTTTGGGTTGTGTTCGGCCATGCTTGGCCATGTAAGTTGTCGATTTATTGTATTGGAAGCTGATATTTGTGTAAGTTATTATGTATGTTTTAAAAAAAAATTATCTTGTCCTCTGTTGGCTCTTACCCTTCGGGGTTGCATAGCGGGATGTTACAATGAACATGTAATTAAAATTCATTATGAATATGTAATTGGATCATTCATTGTTATAATGATCTATCCTTATGTATAATGTCCTTGGTTTAAGGATGTTATATTCTTTCATGAGAATTTTTAAGTAGTGTTGTCATGGAACCCTGAGGACATATGTGTAGTTGTTCACTTTGTACTTATGTTGTTATTGAATGTTTAAAAAAAAAATGTTTGGTTATTTTGTACTTTAAGTATTATTCTCTGGGTTCCCTGGCAGGGCGTTACACAATACATTTTATAGAAACAATAAAACTTTGCTACATTGTAAGAATAGTTCTTGCATTAGGTTGCAAGCAATCATTGCAGAGAAAAGGAAGACTATTTGTCTGTCATAGAACCTTAGACATAACCTTATGAACTCATACCAGTATGACTTCAAAACACACAAAGCCATTTGGGCACCAAAATTTATGGTGTATCTAAACATAATTACTAAACCTTGGAGACTTAGGAATATCTTATCAAAAAGATTGATAATTAAATCTCACTTAGAACCAACATCTTATTCTATTATAATTTATTTTCCCAGTGCCTCTTTCATTCTCATGTTTCTTGAAAGGCTACCAAAGATTTATTAATTTATAAGCTTGGTAGGCCAAAGAGTGAGAGTTGAATCAACACTCTGCAAAAATTGACAAATTAAAAAGAAAAATAATATTGGAATTTCAGAAAAGAAAAGAGATTTTTTCATTGTACAACAAACTGGATAGAAACCAGAACAGATTAAATTTTGTTTAAAGGTCCAATGTTTTTATGTAGAATGTCCAAGTTCCGTAAATCATGATCAAGGATTAGCAAGACCTTTCATGTCTGAACATCCTTATTTTATTTTTTCCTCTTCATCATGTCACTCAATATTTTTTCATTTATGTTTCTTATTGTATTGATTAAAGCACATAAAAAATATGCCTTAGACTTTATCACTTCTACATCATTTTCCTTGAGGTTATCAACCTCATTCACCTATTTGGTTGATGCATTTTTACGAAAATATCCTTTTCCATAATTTCTTCCACTATGTCATGTAGTTCCTCCATCCTTTTTTTCTACTCTTTGACCATGTAATTCTCCAATTTTAATTTAATTTCCCACATTTTGAGTCTACTAGGGTCTCATTTTATAAAATATTGTGTTTATTCTATCAATTTTATCAATTGTGACATATACCAGGAAGTCTTCCAATATTATGTATATCTGTCCTCTACACATATATTGTTGGCACCATAGCCAAATTTTACTAGAAAAGATCATTAATATGTTGAGCTTGTGTTTACTTAAATATTTCATGGGCTTGTCCTTATGAACCAGGGCCTTCTAAAGTGTTCATATTTGTATAAAATCCCTTAAGCCTTGTATAAATGTAAGTGAACCATTTCAAAAACCTTTTTTTGCCTTGTCCTAAAACTTTGTTTACACTAGGATATACAATTTTTCTAATTTTGATGTGATTTACAATAGATTTTTTACCAATCACTTAAGTATTATTGGAGATCACCATTAGCCCTATGGATATCACAAAAGGGATTTTCAATAATCTGTATTCATGAATACACCTATGTCATAGGTGTAATCATGAATACAAACTATTTGTAAAACTTCCATTACAAATTTACTCTTTTATCCTATTCAACGAATAGTTAGTTGATTCATAGGTCATTGTAATAGTTTAAATTTTGTACACTTGACTATTCCTTAAATGCAAAAAAATAGATATCAACTTGCAATGGAAATTTTACAAACATATTTTTTCTTACATGTCTTTTCAACCCCATATTAAGCTCTGCGATGGTTTTTGAAACTGTTTCATGTAATAGTAAATGAGATAATTTCATTTACATTTGTTTCATGTAACAATAAATGAGATAATTTCATTTCCAATTCAAGCCCATATTTAAGCTCTGCAAGGGTTTATTGAAACTGTTTAATGTAACAGTATATGAGATATTACACTATTCATTGCCAAAAATGATATACACATTATTGTTTAAACTTCAACATATTTTAATCACAAAAAATGAAAACAAACATATGGCCACATTGTTGTGTGCCTCTACAATCGCCACATCTATCAAAAAATGGTTGCAGCTCTAACAATCTTGCAAAAAACACCAAACTTCCAGGCATAACCCACACAAAACCACAGAGAAAAAATACCAAACAAGAGGAGAGCTTATGCAATGAAAATTGTTCTTGCTTTGAGTTATATGGACACTGGAACCCTAGCTTGATCAACCTCGTCTCGCCCTCAACACTTCCGCTTGAACATGAAAAAAATAGGGTTGGCCCCTTTTTTTATTTTATAATTCTTAGTTCTGATTGGATACTATTCAACCCGAATGGTTTTTGCTAAAACCGTATTGGTTGAATATGTACAAGCATGTCGATTCCATGTCACTACCGTATGGTTTCGGTCGAAAACGTTTCAACCAAACTCTTTCCAACCAGAAACGGTTCACTTGAAACCATTTAGTTGGTCGAATGTGTGACACAACTTTGTGCTTTTACCCATATATTAATATCAATGATGACACACTTCATGATTTCATTTCCATCTATCATATTGCACATGATGGGGTAGGGCAGATAGTGTATTTCAAATTGGATTCAATGCATATCAAAGACTTGCACGATATAGAGATTATTTTGGTTTAGAAAATTGATCACGCATCTTGATTTTATTCCTTCTCACATTTTTCTCTAGATTATACTACTATACTATTGACTAGTTTACACTCTCACTCATCTAGAGTGGATCAAACTTCAAAGGAAAATTCTGGTCACTTGAACCTATATTTACTTTTATCCACCTTGGTTCATGAGACTTGTGTTGAGCTTCCACCTTCTACAACTCTTGTATCTTCAAAGATTAGTTTAATTCAACATGATTTTAGTTGTCTTTTAGTTTCAACTTTGTGGGATGAATTATTTCTTAACATTGCAACATTATTTGTTAAGTCACACATTATTGATAATGGGTACATGATTGAGGATATTCAATTCTTCTTTGATGATATCTACAACCAAAATTTCATCACTTCACCATTACCTTTGGAGGTTGTTCTACATGGATATTCACAATTATTTGTATTTTCTTCATTTAATTTGACATCTTTTGATTCATACATGTGGACACTTGATCAACTTTTTGAGACACCTATCTTTAGATATCTTCTCTTGATAGAGTTTCTTTTACATTCACCATTTTATTTATTTATCAATAAGGGGAGGAACAATTTTTTTTAATTTTGGATCATCTTCAATATTCTTCTTTACACATTCACTTTCAGTAGAGGAGATTTTTTTTACTATGGGGATGATTCATCATATCTTCTTTTCTCTCCTATGAGGGTATCTTGACTGTACTTATGTGACCAAAGTAATCCTTTGGGGGGCATGTTGAGTCCCACACCCTTTTTTCATATATACACTTTTATTTATTTTATCTCTTTTATGGAATCTAAATTATGTTTCTATCATACTCTATTATATTAGATTTATACTTAGAAATTTTCATTATTAATTAATTTTACATGAAGTCTTCATAATCCATGCCAATGCACTCACCATATAAATACTTAGTAGATCACCATCACCATTACAAACTATATGAGACACCAACTAAAATGTTGTTCTTCCTCTAGATCCATTCTCTAAAATTTTATATTGTGCTAGTATAGAATCCCACTATGTGTGTCTATCTCTTAGTGTGTTCCAATAATAAGACAATAAATTATTATCTCTACCTAATGAAACTAAAAAATCCTCATGTATGCTATCCATTTATTTGAAAATATAGGTTTACAAGAGACTCTCCAAATTCTAGAACATTTATTTTGGTTGAAGGAAATAAATTTCAATTTACCCTATCTTAATATCAATCTCCCCTCTCCATAGTTAGCTCCCTATCTATCCTATTTGTGGAAGAAAAATGTTAATCAACTTGTATTATGAATATAATAACATCTAAGGTCCTTATTTCCCCCATTTAGAGATACCCTTCTCTCAAAAAAAGACCCCCATTGTAGAGTACGAACCCCCTACAATTCGAGTCATTAAACTCTTGTCAATCTAAGGAAATCATCTTTACAAATTTCTTCCTTCATCTCTACTTCTCCTTAGATGTAAGAAAAATTTAGATATCACAATCCTCTAACGTTCCTCTCTATTTGTAATAATTATTTTAATCACATGGTCCTCAATAAAAAGATCACTGCCTCTTCTTTCAACCACACATCATGATCTATTTGTCACTAGTACAAAAACAACAATATATGACTAAATAAACTACTAAAAATTGCATATAAATGATTAATTTTGGTCACGTGACCATTAGTAGTTTATTGCTGGTCATTTATATTGCGACTAAATTTATGACTAAACTATTTTAGTCATTTATCTAGTCATTAATTTAGTCATTGATTTGGTCATTAATTTGGTCATTGATTTAGTCATTGATTTAGTCATTTATCTAGTCGTTAATTTAGTCATTGATTGTTGTTAACTAGTCATTAATTTAGTCATATATTTAGTCATTAATTTAGTCATTGATTGTTGTTAACTGGTCATTTATTTAGTCATGGTAGTCATTTATTTAGTCATATATTTAGTCATTACTTTAGTCATATATTTAGTCATTAATTTAGTCATATATTTAGTCATTATTTTAGTTATGGTAGTCATATATTTAGTCATTTTAGTCATATATTTGGTCATTGTATTCATTTATTTTAGTCATAGTAGTCATTTATTTAGTCATGGTTTAGTCATTTATTTGAGTGAATCAATGATTCAAGTTATAAATCAAATCTAACTTAATTAATTCTCACATATTTATGCATATAAAGCTCAAATATCATAGATATTCAAAAAAAAATTGTATTGCATGAAAAAAAAAAGAATATACAAAAAACAAACAGCTGCATAACCAAAGGAATTACAAACAACATACAGTTGCATAAACAAAGATCCAAGAAATACATCCTTCACTGCACTTTTGGTTGCCATGGAAGAAAAATCCAAGATATGATACAAATGCTACAAACATTGAAGGGAGAAAAGACATGAAAATATTTAGTAAATGTAGTTATATTATTTGTGGTGCATATATTGTCCGATTTAGAGCAGCCTTGCCCTCCCATTCTAGATGGAAAACCCTTGAGAGAAGATTGGAAGGATTCAAATGAGAAGGATGAAAACCTCCTATCTAGAAATATCACTAGTCATGGTCGGATGAAAGTAAAGAGTACATGTTCACCTCTCCAATTTGACGAGCTGCAACCTGAGAATAAGATTTCAACGATGGTTTTAGAATATGTTTATTAAAATGAAAATATAGTTATTAAAATGAAAATACAGCCAAGATCTAATAATGAGCACATTGACATTGACACAAAGGAGAGGAAAAACAAAAATTATGTAAAAGCCTTTATGCTTTCTATAAGTAATGATAACTGAGATTTACAAAAAAACTCAATGGCAACTAAGATTTACAAAAAAGTCAGTGGCAACTGAGATTTACAAAATATAATGAATATTGTTAAAATTTCAAGCATCATAGAGCAGGCATTCATATATTGTAATGCTAGTTTTCCACAACCTCTTCCTCTACCATGACCACCCCTGCAAAACAACATAATGGAGAAAATGATGAAATACACTAAAAATGGATGGTACTTCTTTAACAATTTATTTCAATGATGAAATACAAGAAAGAGAGCACAAATCTGATGATGGATATGTTATATAAGGCACCCAATACATAGGAAATTTTAGATTTGATCACAATATTTGCAAAAATATAAACAAATATGTCCTTAAAAAGCCTCTTGAAGATTCTTTTAGAAACTGTAAGGGAAGTGAGTGAGTTTTTTTTTGGTCCAAAATCACCATCTATTCCAAAATGGAAGAAAGCGATGTACTTGATCTTGTGAATTTTAGTTGTAGAACTTCAAATAGTTATGAATATAAAAGTGGAACTTCTGAATATATCTACAATACCAGAATCATTACATAAATCTAAAGAATTTACATATGACATCAGAATGTACAACCCTATTGGTTTGACATCTCAACAATTCAAGCAAATGCTATTTTTTTTCCAAATTGCATGTATATGATAATGGGTTTTGAGAATACAAGATCCTTTATATGTCAAATGTAAATGTACAAAGGAAAACTTGAAACATTCATACCATTCAACAAACCCTAGGCCCTAAATCTAAAGATCCACAACTCAAAACTTAGCATACATTACCATACTTCATCATATAATATATACATAGCTCATAAAAGAAAATCTGAAAGCAATCATATTTTCAATAGCTAATACTTATTCATAAAAGAAAATGATGGATTAAACAAATTCACCATAGATGACTTTCCAAAATTGGCATTAAAAAATACTTGCTTACAATTCTCAATTGCAGAGACAGTCAACAAGGTCTAAAGATTTTGAAATCCACTATTCAACCAAGCTGAATCTTTCCATAAAAATCTCACAAAATAAATCTAAAAGCAACAATATTTGCAATAGTTAATACTTATCTATAAAAGAAAATTAAAGCTTAAACAAATTCACCATATGACTAATCCAAAATTGGCATTGAAAAATACTTACTTGTAGCGTCAGATTAGGGACCCGTTAATAAACATAGAAAAACAATCAAAGACAAAATAGATAACCAAAAAAACTCGAACAAATCCTAATAAACCTCTAATGTATTGTTAAAAAATCATAAAATGTACGATAATCCATTAGTCATAACCAAGGAGTAAAATGCACAGTGAAATAGTCATAGTGAAATGTAATCCATTAGTCAGTGAAATAGTCTAACAAACCCTAGGTCCTTTACAAGATTGCAACACCTTTTGGTATCGATTGATTCTCAAGAAGTCCAACTTGTTTCCCATACTAGATGCCACAATACCCCTAAACTCAGAATTTATATCCAGACCGTTCGGAGAAGGTGAGAGAGAGCCCTGGGCGGAGACCTGTGTGGCTTTGTTAGTGTCCATGAAAAGAATGAGCGCCAAATCCATTTGTTCGCACACAGGACATATCACCCAAGTTGTGGGCATTTGAAATTTGGTCCCAATAGAGTTGGGAGCAACTACCAGTGTCGATCCCTATTTCGAGCTGCAACCTGAAAATAAGTTAGGGTTTTAGAGTATGTTTATTAAAATAAAAATTGTTTTCCCACATTTGCCGCCCACATTTTCCCAATGAGATTTTCAAGAATTTGCCTCCTAAAATAGAATTTTGAAATGGAATTGAAATTGAATAAATTACAATATATAATTCTCTCATTTTTTCACAATAAATATTATTAAATATATTATAATATTATATTATATTATATTATATTGTTATTTTATATAATATATTATAATATATAATATCATATAATATATATATTATAATAATATAATATAATATATAATATATATATATTATAATATATTATTATATATATATATATATATATTATATTATATATATATTATAATATATTATTATATATATATTATATTATATATATATTATATTATATTATATTATATATATATTATAATATATATATGTATAATATATATTATAATATATTATATATATTATAATATATATTATACATATATATATTATAATATATATAATAATATATATTATATATATTATATTATATAATATCATATCATATTATAATATAATCAACTCTCTTAATTCACTTTAATATCATATTGTGTGACTAATTATTTAGTTGTGATTTTTACCCCACAATCAAATTAGTCATCTTTAATTGTTGTGACTAAAAGTTTTAGTCATGTAGTCATATATTTTCCAAATTCTACTAGTGTTAGTCACATAACTAAAAGTTTTAGTCACGTAGTTATTTATTGCCAAATTCTACTAGTGTGGATTCATCCACTTCAAAAAACATCAATTTAATTCAGCTAAGCAAAATCATCTTCCTCACCTCCTAATATCGAGTTGTCTTACCATGCATCCTCTAGAAGAATTAATGTGTTGATTTTTATTGATTATAGGCCTCTTTTGATTTTCTCTAGAGTGGTTTCTTTTGTATAAGATTCAAGACCCTTATTTCCTACTTAATTAAAAATAACTTCTACTGTGCCCTTCATTTCACAACCATCTCTTCCATTCTTCACCAAATTCAATAATTTTTCAAACATGTCTACCATATTAACAACATTGACACTACCCTTTCACCTTAATTATTCACATGTACTCACTAGGTATCTTATTTCTATATTTTTTAAAGTTAGTTGTATGACCTCACCTCCATTGCTCCACCTATAAAGCGATCACATTTTCTCAATAGGTATTTTTTATCCTCTTCATCTAATGTTGTTTGTGCCACCACATAATTTCTAGCACATTCAATGACATTTCTCCCTTTATAAACTATATCACACATGACATTTCAATCTCTACATCGCTTCATAAGATCTTTGTAACATCCCTCAACATACCAAATCTCTTCTATCTATTTCTCTAAGAGATTAATTTGGGATGTTATGTTCCTCACAATCTAAAATATATTTTCCCTTTTTCTTTCAAGTTTCTAATTCTTTTGATATATTTTAGGTGTTGTTATAGTTTGGATTTATAGTTTTGACAATGATCTACATCAAGCCTAAGAATATTATTAAAATTATGAAGATCTAGGAGATGAGAAACAAGCACATGAACAATGCATAAGATTGTATTTATCTTCGTATTAACAATGAGCTCAAACCCTCATTATAAAGGATGAGGATGAGAAAACTCATGCCACAAGAATAGGAAATCACATGCCATGGATTAAGGAGAGAACTCCTCATCCTATAGTGGTGGCGAGTTGCACATGTCATGGATTGAGGAGAGGACTCCTCATCCTGTAGTGGTGGCGAGTTGCTCTCCTCTATGCAAGGGAGAGGTGTTGTGAGGGATTGGACACCTCTCAAGTCATCTCAACAACCTTGAAACCTCATGGGGAATGAGTCAAGGGTCAACTCCAACACTTAATTAGGTTTAAGTTAGCCTAACTAGAGTAGAATACACTAACACCCCCCCTTAAGCATAGTTAGGTGGGTAGAAGAAATGGGTCACGACTACTAGCCAAATGAGGTACCCATGTACAAAAGTTTCTCATAAGGTGGAGTAAAGGAGAAAACCCATGTGGGAAAAAACTCCTCTCCAAAAAGAGAAACAAAATGCATTAAAAACAAAACAAGTGAATAAGGAGAACTTATATCATGACCCCCTAGGACAACTTTCTATCACATATGTACAATATATTTTCGCAAAATAGGAGGTACAAAGAGAGACTTGGAAGCCCCCCATAAGATATGTTGTAGTGTGCATAGATGCTCAATGAAGTATGCCAAAGAGAATCCATGAATGTTGAACCACATTTCTCCCCTTAGGAAGAAGGTGAACCACTGAAGTGTGCAAGTAATCTTCCCATTCCTGATAGGAACATGCAAAAATAAGTAAAAGGGTCTTTGAACTATACACAAGATTCAAAGACATAGATGAAGCCCCTAATGTCTTCATAGAATGCTCAATAATCTTCATGCCAAAGTTGATGTGTGATGAAGATTCAGGAACAAGGACCACAGAGATCATAGATGTATGGTGATAACTGGAACCATAAGAATCTAACACTGTCACTATAGAAGCTAAAGTAGGCAAGGCATGAGTAAGAATATCTGAAGAAGACAAGGCTAATGCAACTTCAATGAAGATGACATCAAAAAGAAGACAAATTTCCTCAATAGTGTCATCCAAATTAATAAGATAGGATTTTATGAAAATACATGAAATCTCGGGTAGATATACATCCCACAATGGCAGATCTAGAACGACAATAGTATCAGGTTGTGTTGCAATCTTACAAAGCAGTGAAAAGGTAGTGTGAGAGAAATGAGGAAAAAGTTAATCCTCATGCTGAGTGCTCGCACAATATGTACACTTGATTATGCAACATGTAGACATGATCTAAATGTGCAAAAGATCAAATGCAAAAAGCCCCCCCAAAACTGTTGAAAGAGAGACCCCCCCAAATTTTGGAAATTTATAACTTAGTGAATTTTACAAAATAAATTTGACCAATTCATGGATAATGAAAAACCATTCACTTTTGCAAAAAACAATACTCAATTTCTAGCTACCGAGAAAAATTTATTAAACGGTTAATTTCCTACAAAAATGGCCTAATTTAATTAACTGCACTTGAAAAGAAAAAAATAAACCTATCAGAGAGGTGAATATTCCATTCCAACCACTTGTTGGAATCAGGGTGAAGTGAATATTACAAAGGATTTGATTGTGAGGGGAAATTGGCCTCCTACCAACTCAGATCTCACCCTTTGTCTTCGATGGGAAAAAACAATGTGTAACTTTATATGTTAGCTTTGTATGTTAGCATTAGAGGCTAAATTTATATGTTACATTTAATAGTCACTGTGAAAGTCACATAATCAAGCTCCAACTAAAAAAAAATGCATGTGCAACCTGTTGATGAAAGGAAAATGCTGCCATAAGAGGTTAAATCATGGTCAAGACATCAAGAAATGCGCTCTCAAAGACCTCAATCGACCTGCCACGATAGATTCAACCTTCTGAAAGGTGAGTCATTTATTTCCAATAAACTAAATCACCCTTTTTAAAGATCACACAAGTTGAAAAATAGATAACTGCACCTTCAAAGGTTGAATCGACCTACAAATTGGGTGAATGGATGCCTTGAGAAGGATGAGATTGAACTGCAAAGGTGCAAAATCTTGCACGAGAAGAAACTTTGCTCAGGCTACGAATAATCTTTAGCATGGATCTTTGCTTTAAGGCACAAATCCTACCCAAATATAGTCTATGAAGGGTGTAGCTAGTAGAAAATATTTACATTCATCTTTCAAACCATGATGCTTAGCTTTCAAACATACCTCAAACTGCCTTCAAATCAATTGTGATCTAATTTGCATGAAATTCAACCGCACCCAAACTCAATCGCACCTCTAGAGCAAAGGTGTCATGATTTTATGAGAAGGGATTGCACCACATGCAGAGATTCAAATGCTGGGGGTCGGTTCAATTTGTTGAAACATAAATCTATTTCAAACTTTCCTGCAGATTGTTAGCAAGGAGAAAATTTGTAGGGAGAGAGAATGAAACAAACTAAATACAAAAAATTGTTCAACTAAAGGAGTGAAACTACCTCCTTCCTTCTTTGATACCATATTATAATTAGGAAGATCTAGGAGATGAGAAACAAGCACATGAACAATGCATAAGATTGTATTTAGCTTCGTATTAACAATGAGCTCAAACCCTCATTATAAAGGATGAGGATGAGAAAACTCATGCCACAAGAATAGGAAATCACATGCCATGGATTAAGGAGAGGACTCCTCATCCTGCAGTGGTGGCGAGTTGCACATGCCATGGATTGAGGAGAGGACTCCTCATCCTGTAGTGGTGGTGGGTTTCTCTCCTCTATGCAAGGGAGGGGTGTTGAGAGGGATTGGGCACCTCTCAAGTCACCTCAACAACCTTGAAACCTTATGGGGAATGAGTCAAGGGTCAACTCTAACACCTAACTAGGCTTAAGTTGGCCTAACTAGAGTTGAATACACTAACAAAAATATTATGGTTGCATATGATGGATTGGTTGAGATTTATTTTTTGCATTAACATATTTTCTATTATATGTCAATTCCCATTTGAGAGAATCATTTAATACCTTTATGTCAACAAATGGGGCACTCTTGACAAACCACTTTGTTGAAGTTGTTGCATCTTATCATAGCATCAAGTTGGCTAGAAACTTGGGGATCTCTAAACTATGGATTGAAGGGGACTCTTTAAATATTGTTAATTGCCTTAAGAAAGGATCTCGCCCATCTTGGTCTATCAATAATCTTACATTGGATGCCATGTCCTTAAGTGGTGATTTTGATTATATTTATATATCTCATGCCTATAGAGAGGTGAATGTTGTCGTTGATTGGCTGGCTAATTATGGAGTGACATTGGCAAGGTCGTGGGATGTCAATGATGTCCTGCCTATTTATTTAAGGACCCTTATTCATAATGATCAATGTTAGTTTGTTGGTTTTTCCCACCTCCTTGGCTTTTGGTAATCATGGGTATCATGAAGTTTCTTGTTTGATTAGACATCTCACATAGTTGATGATCATTGGAATTTGTGGTTCCTCAGCTAAGTTGTTTAAGCATCCTCCTCATTATTTCTATTGTTACTACCCTTGATAGCATCACACGCTTTCTGGGTGTTTTTCTTGCTCTTGCTCCTGGCTTGCTTCATCTGTGGTTTCTTTTTGCAAGTGATTCAATGATGGGTGGGGATAGGTGTCGAACGAAGCCTCTATCTTGTGAGGATATTAGAGCCAATGCTGACGTCTAGAATATTTTGTAGAGAGGTGGTGTCACTCCCTTCATGCAGAGGCTGATTGAATTTAAAGCCAATGTGTCTAAGGAATTTTTTGATGCATGGTATGGTTGTGTATTGAGTATGTTTGGTAGGGATACTACCATTAATGAATATTTTCTTGTTGAAGTTACAGGTATGTCGATGGAAGGCAAAAAAATTTACAGGGACAAGAACATTTCGTAGATGGCTAGACAAAATTTTCTCTGTGATAGAGAAAGGGCTAAAATGGTTAGATTGGATTGTGGGGGCTACGACAGAACTAAGATAAAACCCATCTAGGAAGAGGTTGCAATGGTGTTGATGTGATACTTCACTCTAGATGGCAAATATAAGACGTTGTATGGTCACCATTTCATGTTGTTGAATCACTTTCGACATGGTAAGCTTGTGTCCTTTCCATTTTACCTGTTGATGTCTTTGAAAGTAGGAATTTTGAATTTTAGGAAGAACCCTAGGAACCCCTTTTTGCATGAAGGTTTAATGCTGCTCATTGTTGAGTTTATCAAAGAAAATTGTATTGTTAGAGCTCATCGGTCCCCTGTTTCCAAGAATAAGGGGAAGGGGAGTGGAAAATTTTAGATTGAAGAAGTTCCAAAGTCTGAGGGTATAGATATGGAAGAGGAGTATGAGGGTTGCTCCTTATCTTGGTGGTGTGAAGCCCTCAACTTCCAAGGCTAAGTCTCTCCTCCCACGTGCCAAACGTAAACTAAAGGAGGCCTTTGTGGATGTTGTTGAGGAGGGTCTTTCTAGTGGTAAGAAGGCTAAGGGCCATGCAAAAGATGTGGATGAGAAATTTTAGGAGTTGGCGAAGAATATCCAGGGTGATGATTCTGGTGTTGGTGGGTCCCCTGTGGCTGGTAAGAGGAATTCAGTGGTATTTGGATGACTCTGTGCAGGTATCTGCATCCAAGGATAGGGGCAAGGCTAAGCTTTTCCTTGAGGGTTTGCAAGAGGAGGATCCTCTAGCTGGTTCGCATCAGGGGAGGGGTGTGTTTTGGGGGGCTATGGATTTCTCGCAGGCTTCTAGTTTGGTAAAAGAAGGTGTTGATATCTTATTTAGTCTTCTTATGTGGCTCGTGCAAGAGGTGTAGGACCTCCACAACAAGCATGATACCATCGTCCATTGCAACATTTCCACACTTAGTAGTCTCAAGGAGAAGGAATCTATCTTTGGGCTTACTAGGTCTTTAAATTCCAGTGTTGGTTGTGTTATGGATGAGCTTGCTAATTTGAAAAGTGATTATGATCTAATGTTGGCTCTGCTGGAAAGACATAACAAGCAGCTTCAAAAATATTTGGAGAGGATTACAAACATTAGCAGAGAGAAGGTAGAGGCCTCGACTAAAGGTATGATATTCCTCAATCAAAAGGCCAAGGAAATGACTAGGAGAGGATTGTTTGAAGATCATGCGACTAAGGAATGTGGGGAGGGTGTTGTGATGGACATGCATACTATGGAATTGCATGTTGGATCGATTGTGCGTACTTAGAGTAAAACCAAGAAAGGTAAAATGGTCCCTACTCGTGATGTTGAGGAAATCATGGAGATGCATGACAGGATGCAATCTAAGGATCTGGATGCGGCAAAGATGCTTAAAGAACTTCTCTAATGGTCGTTTGGTGTGTCTCTCTATTTTTTGTGTTGGTTTTTTTTGTTTGCTAATGGTCTGTTAATCAACTCATTTTTTGTTGGGTTTGGGTGGGTAGTCTATTGTTTCATCTTTACTGCCACTGTCTCTTTTTGTTCAAGGTTTCAGGTACCCTTCAAAACCTATTTAATGTTAATAAAAAATAAATGGTGCACTCTTGTGTAAATATGGCTTCATTCTCCCATGCCATTACTCATGCCCACTCACACACACTCCCACATGTTTATCCCTGCTTTATCCATATGCACACATGCTTTAATACATTCACCCTAATTATGCACTTCTCGCATCTATCTATTCACTTATTCCCAAAAGCTCAATCTCAATTATGATTATAACAAATTTTATCCCATTCAAATCCGACAAGTGTGAGATCAATCCCACAACTGTCTATGATCTCCAAATTTAAAAAATTTAAATTCAATATTAATAAACTATTTCCTATTTAATAAGCCATAATGAGTTGAAAAAACACATGTTTATCCAATTTATTGTTACATGTTTACATTTCAAGGCATTTAATTATATTCATTTATAATTCCCATACTGAGAAATTGATCAAAATCATTTGAATTTAAAGAAAAGAATGTGCTAAGGACAATTTGACTAAACATAATATAATTGTGCATTGCATCATACTAAAGAATCTACATATATAACATTATTGTTCTTGATCATTCCCACAATCATAAAGAAAGTCTTATCAAGTAGGTTGACCTAGGAAACTATGATAGTTTAGTGCACAATTGCTAAGATAGATGATGAATATGTTTATTCCTCCTTGATTTTCTTTAATAAATGAATGAATTATAAGATCACGATAAAATATAATAAAATATTTTATGAAGTATTTATGAATCCTAATAAAAATAACCTTAGAAAATTATCTTTGAATTAAAAAATACAAAAGACATATAAATATAATTATTTAGATAATACTAAAATCTTTACAAGATTAATTTATAATTATTTGGCATCTAATAATATTATTGTATATATTAAAAAATCTAAAAAGAACTATAATCATATAAAACTCAAATTTAGTCCTTTAAAAATATGATGAAAATACTCCTATTTATGGAAAAGAGCCTAATTCTTTTTTTATGGAAGCATTGTAAGAAAGCTTTACCCTTAAATTCCCCTAAATTTATATCCCTTTCCAATTTAGAGAACACAAATTTTCATCATAAAAGCCAACGAAATATATTTTAGCATAAACTACTATTACTAATAAAACTAAAAAATTCATGCAAGATATATGTGTATGCATAAATGCTAAAGAGTTCAAGAGTACACAAATTTTGATTTCCCATTGAATGACATTAAAGGTTAGTTTAAGAGTACATGAATTCTGATCTCTCATTCAAGGATTTTGAAGGTCAATTAAAATCAGTGAATTTTTTTTGATAGATTATAAAGATTATTAAAAAGAAAATTTAAAAGTTCATGTAAGATATGAACGTATAAGATTGTACACATAGATTCTTGTTATCTAGTCAATGTTAGAGAAATTATTATTAATAAGACACAAAATTTCATGCAAGATATGAGAGTATAAGACTATACATACATTCTTATTACCCAATCAATAGTTTTAAAAGTCAATTAAAATCAAATGAGAAAATAATGGTATTTCAAGTAGATCATGCGAATTATTACTAATAAAATTAAAAATTTCATGCAAGATATGAGAGTATAAGAATGTACATATATTCTTATTTCCCAATCAATGACTCCAAAGATCAATTACAATCAAATGAGAAAACAAAATTATTTTAGATAAATCATAGAGATTATTACTAATAAAACTAAAAATTTCATGCAAGATATGAGAGTATAAGACTGTACATACATTCTTATTGCTGATCCAATCAATTAAAATCAAATGAGAAAAAAAAGTTCTTTCAAATAGATCATACAGATTATCACTAATAAAACTAAAAAGTTCATGTAAGATATGAGTGTATAAAATTGGACATACATTCTTATTGTTTTGCCAATGAATTTAAAATTCAAATAAAATCAAATGAGAAAACAAATTTCTTTCAGTACATTCTTGTTGTCCAGCCAATGACTTTAAAGGTCAATTAAAATCAAATGAGAAAACAAAGTTTTTGAAAGACGAAAAAACAGGTTTTACAGGGACCCGAAACCACAAAGTTTACAGTCTAAAGATAAGATCGTCAAAGATACCAAAAGTAGAAAGGCTATAAAAACAACAACAAGAAAAGTCCACAGCCACCAAAAAGGCCAACGAGGGCCACAGAACCAAAAAATCAGACCAAACGCCAACAATTAAATTTGGGTCTTTAATAAATCTGTTGTCTCAACTTCTCGCTCGTTCATATCCTGAACTCCTCTCTTTAATATCTGAACCATCTGGGTAGTAGGGGGTGCTTTCCTTTTAAGGTTGGTATGGATCCTTTTCAAAATCCCTTGGTCCTCATTCTTGTTGTCCTTATTCTCTTCTAGATCAACCACCATCGAACCCTGTTGCATTTTTTCCATCTTTTCAGACATAGCATTGATGATGATAGCATTGTGCCTAGCCATTTTATGATTTTGTTCCACAACGGTTTTCATGTTGTTTTTAATTTTCACCATTTTAGCCTCCAGAAACTTGTACTTATCCTCAATGTCAGCTTCTCCCATACCAATATTGTTCTTTTTCCATTTTCCTTCTCTATTGCTGAGAGCGGCTAGCTTCAAATCCAACTCCTCTGACTTACTATAGAGAGCCCTATTTCTTTGATTAAGATCATTAATTTCTTGATAGGCCCGTTTCAAAACCTTGAAAATATCACTAATGCCACTTCTAGCAGAAGCAATAATGTCACCATGTTGAACCCGGTCTAAAATGAGGTTAACATCATCCTGGTTGGGGGAGCTAGGGAGTCTAGTACCAACAGCTCTGAAAGAAGTAGGAGGGGAGCGCATAGAAGTTCTGCTAATCAAGGTTCTCATCTTTGTCTTCCAATGAGTCAACAGAGTAGGAAACCAACTTATTGGCAGAGGAACCCTTGAGAACAGGGTTTATTAAAGCGATAGAGCAGTTGGGGTAGGTCTTAGGGTTAGCTTTAGCAAGCTGGAGATTTTTAGGATGGGTTTTCTTACCAGACATCTCAGAGGACGGGTGGGCTTCAACAATTCTCTCCTAGTGAGGTTGATTCTTTGAACCCCCACTATCCATATCATAGTGCATAGACATCGTGGAGGCAACAGGTTTGGATAAGGCTGGCATACTTTGATAGTGTTCATATATTAACCTAATAAGACCAGGATGAAGAATTTGGTATCTCCTGGGATTTTTCTTATGGTCCTCTAGGCTATTACTCAACGAAAATAACAGGTAGTGAGGCAGAGATATTCGTACCTTATGGCAGAAGTGGTTAAGAATGGAAAAGTGATGACCATACACTCTAGTAAATCTTTTGTCCAAGGTGATGTACTCCATAATAACACAAAGCACCTTTCTCCACAGTGCCTTGATGGTGTCAATTTTGAAATAGATATTGGAGATTTTAACCAATTTCAATTTCTCCTTATCTTTCTTAGGAAATTTGATGACTGCCTTATCAGAAAACTTTCTGTCGCGATAAAACTTCACACCCTTAGTGGGCATTCCAGTAATCTCCCCTATAATTTTCTCATCCAGCTTCACCTTTCTCCCAAAAATAATTATTTCACCATTGTTCCAGTTCTTCTCGAAGTAGTATGTGGCCATAGTATCAGGCCCATGAAGTTTTTCCAGAAATGGAAGCATCCCACCTCTTACAATTTGCTACTAGACCTTATCATTCCTCATGTGCACCTCATAGCTCTTTGGTTCAACTCTTTTCCTGGCCCCCCATTTTCATTTGCACCTTTCTGTAGACTCTACCAGTGTCGGGCACCTGTTGTAGAATAATGCAGCTATTCCAATGCACCTACAAAGCGTGCCGCTTTTTCTTCCCATCTAAGTAATATGATGCGGCCCCATGAAATCTCTTGATTTCGATGTACTTGTCCCCTTTCCCTTTAATCATTAAATTTATTTTCTTCCTTCCCATGCGTAACATCATAATCTAGTAAATCCCTGACTTTAGTTCTCAAGTCCCTACAATTTCACCACGTGTTCAAGCCTTGCTTCCTAACCCCTTCATTCGCAAAGTAATCTGCCACACTGTTAGCTTCCCTGTAGACATGTGAAACTTTTACTTTCTCAAACTTGTCTAGAATAGACTTTGCTTCATCAATCCAATTCTTTATCGTCCAAGAGGGTGGGGTCCTTCCTAAGAGACAATCAATGATATTCTTAGAATCCCCTTCTAGCCATAAATTTTTTATATTCAATTTATGAGCTAACTTTAAAACTTGAAAAACTCCTATAGCCTTCACCACATAGTTGGTTTGATGACCTAGGGATATGGCCACAACCGCCATAAAATTACCATTTGAATCCCTTGACACACCTCCACTTCTAGCCATGCCCGGATTACCCTTCGCAACACCATAAAGGTTGGCCTTATGCCAACCATTTGGGGGAAAGGTCCAGCACACACCCTCCCTACTTTTCTTGGCTGGCTTGGAAGCTAAAGAAATGTCCACTTTAAAATTCCAATCCTTTGCTATCATTAAATCATAGGGAGTGTGCACCACTGCTTCAAGGTTAAGAGCTTTTTGAGGAACCACATTGAAGTTTTCCTTTATAAGCCTAAAAATTTTCTCAAAGACATTATTCTCCGACATCTCCTTGTCCCTGAAAAGTTTGTCATTACATTCTTTCCACACTCCCCAAACAACAAAAGGGAATATGAAATCCCATAACCTTCGAGTGAAAGTATTTTAAGTAGGGGCTTTCCATTATAAAAGGAAATCTTCAATGGTCTTAGGGAACACCCAAGAGATATTCCAGAGGGCTAATAATTTTCCCCAGATTAAGGAAACAAATGGACAATGGAGGAACAGGTGGTTGGTTGACTCTGCCTCACTCTTGTAGAGGTAACATCTGTTGGGGATTTGAAATCCCTATTTACAAAGATTTTCCACCGTGAGCACCTTATTCTGAAGCATAATCCAGAAGTAGATGTTCACTTTGGGAGTCAAGTGTTCAATCCATGCATTTGACCAAAAGGGAGGGGGAGCTTGAGAAAGAGACAACAAAGAGACAGTCGAAGAGACAGAGTAGTTACCCAAAGGGTTGTCCATCCAAACAAGAGCATCATCCTGCTGATTTTGTCCCAACCTGACAGCCTTTAACGAGGATTGAAGTTGAGCCAACTCCTGACTAATCACACATAAGTTCACCCAATCTCCTTCATACAAATAATCTTTGACAAACTCCTCGAAAGAATCTTTACAAAGCTCTGCCCATCTATTGAATCTTTCAATTTTGATAAGGAGTTCCTTAAAAAGCCATTTATCCTCCCAAAATCTGGCTTGATTGCCACTTCTAATGTGCCATCCTATCCCTGATTCCAGAATTTTTCTACCAGCAAGCTGAGCCACGAGGGAGGATAGGAGATTCTAACAAAGCTTTAAGTGACATGCAGTCGGCCATATATTTACTTCTTAGAATGTCTTTGCATTCTCCACCAGACGAGAAAGATCTCCATATTTGTTTGGCTAGAAGAGTATTATTCATAATTCAGATTTTTCTAAGACCTTTCAGGTAGATTATAGAGATTATTACTAATAAAACTAAAAATTTCATCTAAGATATGGAAGTATAAGACTGTACATACATTCTAATTCCCATTCAATAACTTTAAAGGTAAATTAAAATCAAATGAGAGAACTGATTTCTTTAATGGAGATAATAGAGATCATTACTAATAAAAGTAAAAGTTCATATAAGATGTGAAGAGTATAAGATTGTACATATATTCTTATCATCCAACCAATGACTTTAAAGGTCAATTAAAATCAAATGGAAAAACAAAGTTCTTTTAGGTAGATCATAGAGATTATTGCTAGTAAAACAAAAAAGTTCATGTAAGATATGAGTAAAATATTGTTCATACATTCTAATTCCCCATTCAATCATTTTAAAGGTTTGAAATTAATTGAGAAAACAAAATTCTTTCAGATAGATCATAGAGATTATTACTAATAAAACTAAAAAATTCATACAAAATATAAGATTATAAGACAGTACATACACTCTTATTGTCCAGCCAATGACTGTAAAGTTCAATTAAAATCAAATGAAAAAACGAGTTCTTTCAGATAGACCATAGAGATTATTATGAATAAAACTAAAGAATTCATGCAAGATATGAGAGTATAAAATTGTATACACATTCTTATTGTCCAGTTAGTTAAAATCAAATGAGAAAACAAAGTTCTTTCAGATAGATCATAAAGATTATTGCAAATAAAACTAAAAAGTTCATACAATTTATGAAAGTATAAGACTATGCATACATTCTTGTTGTTCAGTAAATGAATTTAAAAATCAATTAAAATCAAATGAGAAAGCGGAGTTCTTTCAGGTAGATACTATATGAAAATATAAAGCTGTACATACATTCTTATGTCCAATCAATGATTTCAAATGTCAGTTAAAATGAAATGAAAAAACAAAGTTCTTTCATGTAGATCAGAGAGATTATTACTAATAAAATTTAAAATATTCGAAATTACAAGACTTGTACATTCTTATTATCCAGATTAATCAAAATCAAATGAAAAACAGAATTCTTTCAGATAGATCGTAGAGGATAAAGAATGCACACTGTACATACATTCTTGCCCATTCAATGACTTCAACGGTGAATAAAAACCAAATGAGAAAAAAAGTTCTTCCAGTGAGATCATGGAGCCAACCTTTGCCTGAAACACTAGGCATCCATGCTTCGAATAAGAAAGCCAAACCAAAGAACAGATCAGAGGGAAGGCAATAGAAATCTAAACCGTTTTTTTGGGACGTCCTCTCTTAGATGTGGATGCAGTTGCAAAGCTCTTCCTCTTTGATCGTCGTCTGAGTGTAGTCTCTCTACGCTTAAGATAAATTGCACAGCCCCGGCATTCACAGTTTTGAGGATGTGGGTTTCCCTTGGGATGCTGCGTACACACTACACATCGACACCCATCCCGATACCTTCCATGCTTTGTTGTTGCAGGAGGATCTGATTGCATTCCTGCAATGCCTGAGAGATCATTATCTCCTTCATCTCCCTCGTCGTCTTTCTTTCGCATACTAATCGTCGTTACCACTGGAGGGCGTTTATAAGCTTTGATCTCAAACACATCATCATATGAATGCGGGGTAAATTTTCATCAGTGTCGCTGTCCGTTTCCTCCACTTCTCTAATCTCCCGCAGCTCTTCATCATTATCATTTTATTTCTCAGGTGACTGAACACTGTTATTCTCTGTGTTGATGTTATAGCGGCGAGAGATATCTTTCTCTCGAATTTAAATAATAAATGATGAATAAATAACACTGTTATTCTCTGTGTTGATGTGAAGAGGCACCTTACATTGTATATATAGAAGGTGATAGATCATTTCATTTGACAATCAATCAATTTATTAAAAAGGCAATTCGCACCTATCAGGAGTTTTCCTATCTACAGCAGATTATCATTTTGATTAGAACAGATCAACATCAAGGAGAATTCATTGTAATTCTCCATTGTAATTGTACATTTGCATCTAGGAGAGTTTCTCCCTCGAGTAGGAGGGTTTTCCCAGAGTATATGCTGTATTCTATTTGTTCATGTGTTGTTGTATTTCTGCGTTCTGTTAAATCTGATCCTAAAACTAACACTCTGGGTGCACATCATTGTAATTGAGTGCACAGGAACTGCATTTAGATCCAGAAGTTCCGGATGCAATGCACCCAGAACGAATAGGTTTACTGCAGATTCTGCAGTTGTTCCAACCATCTTCATTTCCATAAAAGCTTCACAGAAATTACCCTTTTCATACACAGTTCCGCAAACATTGCAGAGACTGGTTAGCTCGAGACTGGTTAGCTCGCCAGAGGGAAGCGGCCATCCATCTGCTGGTCCCTCTTGCCCCACAATACACATTCATACATATTTGTCTCTTATTTCTTTCCATCCTTTTTTCTTTTTATCACCCTCAAATTTCAAACCCTCAGAAAAAAATTCTATTGAAGAAAGAAAATAAAACAATCTGAGTATTGTTTAAGTGGGGTCTTGGAACCCTTTTCTATCGGAAGAAGAAAACGCGGTATGATGAGAAAACGCAGTATGATGAGAGGAAAACCTAAAATGGGTATATATACAGAATTTTCAATGTTAGTGAATATTATATTTAAATATTATTTAAATATGGGTTTATCTATAATTTGTAAATAATATGGGTGGGTATGTTACCCATGTTTAAACGTTGATATAATATGAGTTTACATATAATTTTAAAACAAATTTCAATTTAGATAGGTATTATTGGTTATGTTTAAATAATGACATAATATGAGTTTACATATATGATTTGTCAACAATTTTTAATATTAATAAGTATCACAAGCTATGTTTAAACATTAATCTAATATGAATACATATATAATTTTCAAAAAAAAATCAATTTTAGTATGTTTGTTACCTCTACTTAAAAATGAATCAATGTATTATCACATTGTTTGATAAATTTAATAAAAATATTGTTCTTCACTTTATATAAATAAATTGTGGAAACATTTTTTTAATAGTGTGAGAATATATAATTTAATTATTATAGTAATTTAAAAAAAATCAATTTTTTCTTTTAATGAATTCAATAAGAATAATTAATTAAGATTATTATGTATAAATTTTAAATAAGATAATATAATGTGATGATGTAAATAATTATTTATTGCATGATATTAAAGTATCTACATGTATAACATCGTTATCCTTGATCATTCCTGCAATCACAAAGCAAGTCTTATCAAATGGGTTGACCTAGTAAATTATGATAGTTTAGTGCACAACCTTAGACAATGAACAAACCCTTGTTGCCAATAAAAAATAGGAATATGTTATGAGTGCTAAGTGGACCATTCAATATCATGAGAGATGGGTTCTTGTTGAACCACTACTCATGAAACATGGGTCAATGAGTTTGACTCAAAAACTACACGGTTGAATCCTGATAGCAATATCATAAGGAATATGTTATGTTAGATTTTTTTTTTTTTCATCAAGAATAGAGCTAAGTGCCCTAATTACCTTGCATATAATTTTCTTAAAAAATATTATTTTACACACTTTATCAATCCCAACTATCCTTGAGTTAATCTATGTTTGGTTTATGCCTAATTATGTATCTTCATTTAGTTGGCCTATATTAACTTATGGAAAAATTACATGCTCATTACAAGTAGCACAAAAGTGGAGGGGCACTAGATGATACAATTGCTAAATAAATTATGGAGATGGTTATTCCTTCTTGACTTTTTTCTAATAAGTGTGAATTATAAAATTATGGTAAATAGAATAAAAGTGAACCCTATTAAAAATGACCTTAGTAAATTATAACTCTAAATTAAAAAATACAAAACACATACAAATAAAATTATTTAGATAATACTAAAATATTTACAATATCCATTTATAATTATTTTACATCTAACTTATATTATTGTATATACTTAAAAAATCTAAAAGACCACAAGTATCATGAAAATACTCATTCCCTAATTAATATGCAAAAGAACCTAATTCTATTGTTATGAAAGCATCCTAAGAAAGCTTTACCCTTAAATTCCCCTATATCTAAATCCCTTTCTAATTTTAGTGTACACATATTTTCATCATAAAGCTGAGTGAAAGATATTTTCACTTAAATTATTATTACTAATAAAATGAATTTTTTTTTATGTAAGATATATATGTATGCATACATGCTAAGAGTTTGAGAGTACATAAATTTTGATTTTTCATTCAATTACTTTAAAGGTCAATTAAAATCAATTGAGAAAAATATTTCAAGTAGATGAAGGAGAGTACTACTAATAAAACTAAAAAATATGCAAAATATTAGACTATAAGACTGCACATATATTCTTATTGTTTGGCTAATAACTATAAAAATCAATTAAATGAAATGAGAAAACAAATTTCTTTCAAGTAGATCATACAAATTATTACTAATAAAATTTAAAAGTTCATACAAGACATAAGAGAGTATAAGATTGTACATTCTTATTTCCCAGCCAATGCTTTAAAGGTCAATTTAAATAAAATGAGAAAACAAAGTTCTTTGAGGTAGATCGTAAAGATTATTACTAATAAAACTATAAATTTCATGCAATATATGAGAGTACAAGACTTTACATACATTCTTATTGTCCAGTCAATGATTTTAATGGTCAATTAAAATCAAATGAGAAAACAAATTTCTTTCTATAGATCATAGGGATTATTACTAATAAAATTAAAGAGTTCATGCAAAATATGAGAATATAAGACTTTATATACATTCTTATTGCCCAATCAATAATTTTAAATGTCAACTAAAATCAGATGAGAAAACAAAATTCTACATACATTCCTATTATCCAATCAATGATTTTAAAGATTAATTAAAAACAAATGAGAAAACAAAGTTATTTCACATAGACCATTGAAATTATTAATAATAAAACTAAAAAAAGTTCATGCAAGATATGAGAGTATAAGACTGTATATATATTCTTATTGTTCAGTCAATGACCTTACAATTTTTTTAAAATCAACTGAGAAAACAAAGTTCTTTTAGATAGATAGTTGAAATTATTACTATTAAAACTAAAAAGTTAATGCAAGAGATGAGTATAGGATTGTGCATACATTCTTATTGTCTAGCTAATGATTTTAAAGGTCAATTAAAATCAAATGAGAAAATAAAATTCTTTCAAATAGATCATAGAGATTACTAATAAAAATAAAAAGTTCAGGCAAGCTATGAAAGTATAAAACAATACATTCTTATTGTCCAATAAATGAATTTAAAAGGTAGTTAAAATCAAATGAGAAAACTAGGGTTGACCCCGCAGTGCAACAGGTTAAGTTGCAAGGGAAGCAGTTGGATTGTCTAAGGTTTGAGTCTCACCTCAACTCACACCAGTGGAGCAAAAGCTTAAAGTCGGATTTGAAAGTTAGATTCAACACCATCAGGTTGCCTGGGTTGAGAGGTGGGTTCAATATGCATGCTGCCCCTTAGCAACGATTTACCAAACAAACAAAAAAATCAAATGAGAAAACAAAGTTCTTTCAGATAGATCATACAAATTATTACAAATAAGAAAACAAAATTCTTTCTCATACAGATTATTACAAATAAAAATATAAGACTGTAAATACATTCCTATTACATAGTCAATGATTTCAAAAGCTAGTTAAAATCAAAACAAAAATCAAATGAAAACAGAGTTCTTTCAGATAGATAGTAGAAATTATTATTATTAAAACTAAAAAGTTCATGCAAGAGACAAGCATAGGATTGTATATGCATTCTTATTGTCTGGCAGATGATTTTAAAGGCCAATTAAAATCAAATGAGAATACAAAATTCTTTCAGATAGATCATAGAGATTACTAATAAAACTAAAAAGTTCAAACAAGTTATGACAGTATAAAACTGTATATTCTTATTGTCCAATAAATGAATTGAAAAGACAGTTAAAGTCAAATGAGAAAACAAAGTACTTTAGATAGATCATACAGATTATTACAAATAAGAAAATAAAATTCTTTTAGATAGATTATACAGATAATTACTAATAAAAATATAAGACTGTAATTACATTCCTATTGTATAGTCAATGCTTTCAAAAAATATAAGACTGTAAATACATTCCTATTGTATAGTCAATAATTTCAAAAAATATAAGACTGTAAATACATTCCTATTGTATAGTCAATGATTTCAAAAGTCAGTTAAAATCAAAACAAAAATTAAATGAAAACAAAGTTCTTTTATGTGGATCAGAGAGATTATTACTAACAAAACAAAAAAGTTCATGGAATTATGAGAACATAACACTGTACATACAAATTTCGTAGAAAGATAAATACTGTACACTGTACATACATTCTTGCCCATGCAAAAACTTGAACGGTAAATTAAAACCAAAAGAGAAAAAAAGTTCTTTAAGTGAGATCATGGAACCAACCTTTGCCTGAAAAAACAGGCATCCATGCTTCGAATAAGAAAGCTAAACCAAGGAACAGATCAGAAGGAAGGCAAGAGAAATCTATACCGTTTTTTTGGGACGTCCTCTCTTAGATGTGGATGCGGTTGCAGAGCTCTTCTTCTTTGATCGTCGCAGTGTGGTCTCTTTACGCTTAAGATAAATTGCACAGCCCCGGCATTCACAATTTTGAGGATGTGGGTTTCCCTTGGGATGCTGCGTACACACTACACATCGACACCCATCCCGATGCCTTCCATGCTTTGTTGTTGCAGGAGGATCTGATTCCATTCCTGCACCGCCTGAGAGATCATTATCTTCTTCATCTCCCTCATCGTCTTTCTTTCGCATACAAATCGTCGTTACCACTGGAGGGCGTTTATAAGCTTTGATCTCAAACCCATCAATCATATAAATGCGGGGCAAATTTTCATCAGTGTCGCTGTCCGTTTCATCCACTTCTCTAATCTCCCGCAGCTCTTCATCACTATCATTTGATTTCTCAGGTGACTGAACACTGGTATTCTCTGGGTGCACATCATTGTAACTGAGTGCACAGGAACTGCATTTAGCTCCAGAAGATCCGGATGCAATGCACCCAGAATGAATGGGTTTACTGCAGACTGTGCAGTTGTTCCACCCATCTTCATTTTCATGAAAAGCTTCACAGAAATTACCCTTTTCATACACAGTTCCGCAAATATTGCAGAGACTGGTGAGCTCACCAGAGGGAAGCGGCCATCCGCTTCTCCATCTGCTGGTCTCTCTTACCCCACAATACACATTCATACATATTTTTCTCTTATTTCTTTCCATCCTTTTTGTCCTTTTCTCACCCTCCAATTGTTTTTCAATAAAACAATCTTGGTATTGTTTAATTGGGGTCTTCAGAAGAAAAAAATCTATTGAGAAAGAAAATAAAACAATCTCATTAAGTGGGGCCTTCAAACCCTCAGAAAGAAAGTTTTATTGTAGAAAGAAAATAAGCTCAGCATTGTTTATGCCGAACATTCAAACCCTCAGAAAACCACTTCTATTGTAGAAGAAAATAAAGCAATTCCACTATTGTTTAAGTGAGCCTTCAAACCCTAGAAAAAAAACTTCTATCTACGAAGAAAACGCGGTTTGATGAGAAGAAAACCCAATATGAATATATATAGACAATTTTCAATGTTCGTGAATAGAGTTAATTATATTTAAATATTAATTAAATAGGGTTTATATATATAATTTCTAAACAATGTCTGTGGGTATGTTTTTGAAAGAGGAAAAAATGGGTTTTACAGGACTCGAAACCACAAAGTTTACAAAAAATATCAGTGGGTATGTTACCCCAGTTTCAATATTGATCTAATATGAGTTTACATATATAATTTGTAAACAATTTTCAATTTGGATGGGTATCATTGGTTGCACTTAAATAGTAATCTAATATGAATTTGCATATATAATTTGCCAACAATTTTTAATATTAATAGATATCATGAGGTATGTTTAAACACTAATCTAATATGGGTACATATATAGTTTTCAAACAATTTTCAATTTTAGTATGTTTGTTAGCTCTACTTAAAGATGAATCAATGTATTATCACATTGTTTGATAAATTTAGTAAAAATATTGATCTTCACTTTCTATAAATAGTAGAAATATTTAATTTTTTAATAGTAATTGAGAATATATAATTTTATTATTATAATAAATTAAAAAAATTAATTCTTTCTTTTAATTTAATCTATGAATATAAATTCTAAAAGAAATAATAATTTATATAAATATTATTTTGAGAAGAAATTAAAAAATACATTTATTGAGTTTTATTAATATTAACTAATTAAAGTGTCTTCATTTTCATCTTTTAATATATGCTACTTATTAAATATATATATAAATATACATGATTTATATAAATATGATATAAAAATTAAATAATAGAAAATTAAAATAAATATATGTTATCTATACATACATAATTTTATAAAGATAAATTGAAAATTTTATATTTTCTAAAACTAAAATTTCATAATAAATAAAATTGAAATTGAAAAAACCCAAAAATAAATATATTTATTTAAAAGGAAAACATACTCCTTATTAGAAAAATAAGTGCATTTAAGTTTATTTTGTGCTTCAATATCCCTCCCATTCTTGAATGAAACCCAATTGAAGTCCCACCTCTTAAACCCAAGAGTGGAGTTGAACCCAAGACCAATGGGGAACAAACCCACTACCCAAGCCAACTCAACTATCTGTTTGGGCTAAAATAAATACATTGTTATCTATACATAAATTGTATAAGGATAAATTGAAATGTTTATATCATAGTGCGAGTACAAAAAGACACAAAGTGATGTACAAGAATCCCAATACTACACATAATACTACACATACAACTTAGGTGAGGCATTTTATTTTAGTGCGTTTACAGATGACAAATTCATGCAATGTGAGCCCATAAGGTCCAAAAAGGACTACAATTGAGAAGAAGGATTTATGGACAAAACCAAAAATCAAATGTAGAAACCACCTGTAGCACTGCGAAGAGCTCGAAACAAGATTTATAATGATATCCCATTTTCCCATTTTCGACATCGTATGCAAAAGTTATGCCAAAAATACTGAAGGCAACTCTAGAAAAGAAGATCTGACTTTGACTATAAATAACAAGGACCTAAGAAAAAATATCTAAAAAATGTCTACACAACTGGAAAGTACTTTGAGTCCTCTTTCTGATGATATCTTGTTTGCTCTATTTCGATACCGTGGGAAAAAGTTACGGTCTCTGGAAGAAAACAGCTCTCAAAGTGCAAAAAACACAATTTGTGGCTCTGATACCATGTAGAAGTTGATAATCCAACCTCACATATCCCAATGAACACCTGCAAGCAAATAATCAAGAGACACAAGAATGGTGCTCTTCAAATATGAAGCAAAATATGCATTACCTGAGAAGTTGAATAATCAAGTAAACAACTTATTACTCTAACAATAAATACATTGTTATCTATACATAAATTGTATAAGGATAAATTGAAATTTTTATATTTTTTTAAAACTAACTTTCTATAGTAAATAAAATTGAAAGTGAAAGAAAAAAAAAAAAAATTAAAAAATTATTTAAGTTTATTTAATATTTCAATGAGGTCCAATTGTAATGAGTTCCGACAATTAATTCAAATAGATTTTAAAATATATACATTTTTAAAGATAAACAATAAAAAAAATATTAAATAAGTTAATAAATTATTGTGTACGTATAGATAAGATAAGATAGAATTTTAAGAAAAAAAATTAAGTATTTTTCAATAAAACAATAAGCATATTGCTTTTGGGGGGGACCTCACTAGAAAACTCCTACCATGAGAAGAAAACTTTGCTATTATGAGAAGAAAACTCATCATCACCAAAAGAAAAATCATTATCATGAGAGGAAAACCAAATATAGGTCCATGTATAGACAATTATCAATGTTAGTGAATGTTGATAATTCTATTTAAAAATTAACATAATATGGGTTTACATATATAATTTCTAAACAATAACATGATGCTTAAACATTGATTTAATATGGATTTATGTATATAAAAGTTTTAAACAATTTTTTAATTTCAATGGATATGGTTGGTTTTGATTTAAGAATGATCTAATAGGAATTTAGATATATAGTCTTTAATATTAGTAGGTATCACTAACCATGCTTAAACATTGTCTTAATATGAGTTTACATATATAGTTTTTAAACAATTTCCAATTTCAATGGATATTTCTAGTTGTACTTCAATATGAATTAATGTATTATTACATTTCTTGATAAGTCTAGAAAAATATTGATCTTCATTCTCTATAAATAAATTTTGAAAACATTTTCTTTTTATAGTGATTGAGAATAAATAATTTTATTATAATGTTGAATTATTTAAACTTATTGAATTCAATAAGAATAATTAATCCATGTAGAAAAAATAATTATATATGAATTCTAAATAAAATGATTAAAAAAATTATATAAATATTATTTAATGGTAAATTATTGATGTATTTATTATATTTTATTAAAACACATTTATATTTTAACTTGAAATACCTCTATTATTCATTTTTCAATAGATTGCACGTTCAAACTATATATGTAATTATGAATGGTCAACGATAAAAAATAAAATTGAATAATATAAAATTTAATTTAATAATATAAAATAAAAATAAATAAATTGTTATATTTACATAAATTTTATAAAAATAAATGAAAAGTTTAATATTTTTTTAAAATAACTTTTTTTAATAAATAAAATTGAAAAAGAAAGAGTACAAAAGTAAATATTTTTATTTGAAGTGAAATATATTGTAGACACGACATTATCCAACCACGCCTAATTTTATTCTATTCTAAGCTATTAATTAATTAAATATTTATTATTTATTTAGTTAAATCCATCATTCCCCCACTTTGTTTTAAACTTAAATTAAATGAATATTATTATTTTATTTAATTATTTTTCCTTCACATGATCCCATTAATTAAATAAATATTATTTGTTTATTTAACTTCACATTCATCCTTATCCTTGTCCATTTAATACTAGCCTTTAAACTTGTTCACATGGATCACAATCTAAAATCTCATCATGACACAAGTGTCCCTTTCACATGTCTAACTAAATCATTATCTAGATTTATTGAACCTAGACACCTTCCCAAAAGTCAAACAAACTTTAAATACATCTTATCCACTCATTTCATATCCCACCTTTTAATCCTAGTCATCCACATAAAGAAGTTTTCCTAATCCATTTTTCTTATCATTTACGTGACACTTGACACATGACTACATCTTTGAGCCTAACCCTAATCCTCATTCAATCTTAGTCATTCATCATCAATATATCTTAGCCCTTGATTTTTCCTCTTCAAGGCTCTATAACCAAATACCCTCATCCTTCATCATCATCAAGAATTAAGATATCATACCCTTATGCTACCATTTTTCTATCTCATTATTGCAATCATGTACCAAGGTTATGCTAGTCTATTGAGCAATCTACATCATATCACAATCTAGAACAAATAAAATAGAACAAGGGTGCATTCTATTTTCACCCAATCCAAGAGGATGGGGATTGTTTGAGATATACATTTGATTTCATTCATTATCTTATGTTATTTTTCTTTAATCATTTTTTCACATCTTCACCTATTCTTTGTGCTACTAAAAAAATATTTATGTTTATTTCACACTTCAATCTCTCATTTTTCAATGGGGCCAAATATAACGTGTTTCAACAAATCAATTCAAATGGATTTTCATGATACAAATGTGAAGGGTTCAAAAAAGTATAATTTTTCAATATACAATGAAAATGTTAAACAATTTAATAAATTATTGTGTCCATACATATAAGATAAGATATATTTTTAAGGTATTAAAAAAATAAAATTAAATATTTTATTAAAAAAATAAGTTTATTTAAATTGGTTGTGTGTTTTATTGATTGTTTCTTTAATGGAGTTAGAAGTTTCTAATATTTCATGTAAATGTGAAAGATTATTATTTTTTAAAAATAGAATAATTTTATGAATATAAACTTTTGTACTATTTTTATATATTATTTGTTTGATTATGAATTAAAATATATTATATTTAATTTTTAAATATGTATAACTTTGCATGGCTATCCTATTGAAAACATTAATCATATTTTTGACTAGGTAAAATTTCATATAAAATTTTATGCTTAGCTTTACACAATATCTTTTTCACATAGCCTCATGCCATCATTTTTCAAGGAGAACACCTTACATGACACTTTTACATGATTTTCACATGGTAGTGATTGTACATTATTATCACATGATTGTGCATTTTTGTAATAGTTTTGTTGACTTCAAGCCATGATCAACTTAGATAAATTTTATAAAAAAAATTACCCTATGAAATTTATTCACACTTTGGAAGCATAATTTATTATCCCAAGGCTTTGATTATCATGCCTTAAGACACATTATTATTCAACATTTTTTTATGTATTGTTTAACAAAGGGAATTTATGGTTTAGGAGTCTAAGATTAGGATCAATTCATGAAGGACTCACAAATATTTAAATAGAATTATAACCTTAATACATAGATAAAATTTTGTTTAAGAGTTCTTGTAATGATTGATAATGTCATTATTAGATATTGGAAGAAAACATATTGAAAAGGAAAAGGGAGAAAGAGAGGGTTAGGAATCTATTCCTCAAAAAATATTGCATAGCTACATAAGAAATTTGCAAGTGAATGTCATGACCAATTTATATTTCATCATATTCGCTCACAGCTAGATACAAACAAGTGCAGACTTCAAAGTGAAAAATTCAATTTATGAAAGAGATTATACATACCCAAACTATGTCGTAATGTCATAATATTTTATATAATTGAAAATATTTAGAAGTCACATAAGATTTCACAAATTATATGTCTTGATTTAGATTACAATTAGAGACTTACATTGTATAGAGGTAAAAAATATTCACTAACCTAAGTAAATGAAAACATGAAGGAGAACAATGATAATTCTTCATTATTAGCCCCACAATTATCAACAATTTCCAAATTACAACTTCAAAGGAACGATGGATCTTTTATAGAGACAATGTGCCAAAGTTCAATATAAATCCATGGTTCAGATTACGTCTTGAAAATAGTTGGAAAAAAATCAAATGATGAAAGAATATTCCAAAATTATTGCATCTTTAATTGATAACCAACAAAGATCTCCTTTGATGTAAATATCCCATAAATAGCTAATGAGAGATGAAGTTGCACAAATAGCTTGCAACAAGGGAATATGAAGGAAAAATATTACAATGGAAGTTGTGGACCAAAACTTTATATGTGAAGATACAAAAAAAAACTAGATGAAGACCAAAAATCCACAAAAAATCAAAAATACTTGCATTGAAGTCTATTATTCTCTTTCATTATTAGTTTTAATGGTGATCTCGCCATATTTTATGGCTTCTCTTCTCTTATAATCTCTAAATATAATTAGAGATTTGTTCATCTCCTCTTTCTTAGTCCTACATGAATTTTAATCTATATATATAAGCCTTGTAAGTGGCTAATATTTTTTCATATTCTACATTCCTCATACTTGTTTTTTTTAAGAAAAAGGCATAAGATGCCTATATATATTATATTATATTTATAAAAGGATTACAAAATTCAATCTGCCATCTCAAAATTTGGCTTTGTCTTATCAACCCTAAGAACAACTATCTGTCTTTTTGATAAACATGACATTTCAAGCATCCACCAATAGTAGATATGAGCTTTTAGCAGCAAAATTATAGGACTGTCTTATAACATGTGACTATCATATCAAGACTATATCAGTCGATTACATTTTCAATAGGCCCTTACAAACTTGAGTAACCCTGAAAACATAGTGGATTGGACATGACATATCATATATATAGCAAAACCTTAACATAGAAGAGAAAAATTTAACAATTCCTAGTTTAGATCATTCCTCCATGCTCATAAACTTGACTGAGTTCTCCCCTTGACCTTTTATAGTTTCCATTTTAATGTGCACAATGTTACCAATTTTTCACCTACAACTCAAATCGATAGAGCTGAAACAGTTTCATTATATTAAAGGTGAAAAGATTCTAAATTTTTTTTGTTATGCTTAACCATTGCATATTTTAAAGTGCTTGAAACAAGGATGGAATTTAGTTTTTCATTCAATGCTTTGCAACATAAAGGAAACTACATGAATTGTAATATGTTGCTTTCATTCATCATACAATGTTTCATTCATTTTGCAAAGGAAATATACATAGAATTGTATAATCATTTCTTTTCTATTCATTGGAAAGAAAGGAGTAATCTAAATGTCCCACACAAGCCATGGGAGTAGTTGAACCAATGCAACATGAAAATATGCTATACATTTGAAGATGACGAAAATGAAAATGAAGCATATAAGAAAATACATATCCATCATTTCCTGGTAGAATCTTGGGTGGATCTTCATTTTCTTTTGCTCCTCCTCACTCCTGGTCTCCAAGTGAACTTGCAACATGATAAAGAGCTAGTTAGAGCTCTGGATAGGAATCTTCCTGTGTTCCCTATCAATAGAAATATAGTTCATATTCCTATGGTGCTTTAAGTTAGATCAACAAGTATCAGATCTATGCAAAAGAGCCTGAAAAGTAAAACATCACAGGAGCATTGAGCTTCACTATTTTTTATCTAACATGTTTTTTCACTGTGCAGGTATAGGTGAAATCATGTTGTTTATTCATTTCTGAAGACATTATAGCATGTGGTGCAAAAATGGGCTCCCATAAGGGTTAAGCCTAGCATGCTTCCCCTAAATTTCAAGAGGGGAATGAGATAGGAATTCACACTCATAATGCTCAAATAGATAGAAATATTTTTAGCTAAAGGAGTAACTCATAAAGTGAATGCGAGAGCCTCAAGCTCATTGCTCATTCATGAAAATCAATTCGAAGTGTAATGAAGTTAAAATCATAAATGAAAAATGGCTTATTTGAATGCTTAAATAAAATGAAAAATAGAATTTAAATACATCATTTCTTCATTAAAGGAGTTTTGTTTTCACAAAAACATGTTATGCTATCATTGTTTATTTACATAGTGTTTTTATTGTATCATATTGCTGCCATACATCAATGCTTCTTGATGTTTTGTTATTTGGAGTATGCACTTTGAAGGTACAACCATCAAAATATAGGAAATAATGACAAATAGTGCTTGAAAATAAGGGACAAAGGGATTGCATTGTTCACAAAGTGCTAAGGTGGAGTAGTTTTCAAGCATAAATTGCAAAAGTTCACAATGGTGGAACAACAAATAGGTTCATTGAAAGGTCAGAAGGAGCGAAAGTGAATTGGGAGTGTATGGTGATAAGAATAATGAGCAAAGCTTGTATGTGAAAATCATTATAAATCTATATGCAAAACTTGAAGGAAATGATGATTTTTTCAAATAAGATAGTATCATCATTAAAGTAAATAAAGGCATCATATTCAAACCATTACTACATCATTTGGGTGTATCATTCTTTCCAAATGTAAGAATTTTGAAATAATGTTCAAAACAGTGAATGTAATATTAACATCAAACACATTGTTGCATATACAATACATCTGTGTGCAAGTTTAGAAGTGCTTGAATGGTGACAATAAGCTGAAAAGAAGTGACTATGTGTACATTCTATAGCCATGGTAAAGGGAAACAGATTCAATAATAAAAATTTTCTCTCTTTCATGTTCTCAGAAGAAAGTGATGGATTTGAGGAAGTGAGAAAATCCAGAGTAGTGAATGCAAACCCACAAAGCCTTTGATGCTTGAAAATAAAGAAAGGATCCTTCATTTATTTCTTCATAGAATGAAAATGTGAAATACAGTAGCAAGAGTTTTGAAGGAGTGTCTGAGTTTCATGAGGTTCATAATTGCAGTGTTCAGCCATAAAATAAAGATCCATAACCAAGGGTTTCAAACCTTTCTTTCTAAAAATTCAAAGAACTACAAAATACAAAAATACCCACAAAATATATAGTCGCGGCCTAGGTTTCAATTTCTTTTGTTCCACAAGAGCTGAAATCAAAAGGGTTTCCATGAAAAATGTTGGATATATACAAGAAAATGAAGAAAACCTAGAATTTCCTCATGAAGCCATGGCCATGGAGTGTAGAAGGGATTTGTAAAAAATAAAGAAGACAATAAACTAAAATAAAGAGGTTCCTTCATTTTACCAAGATTCATTATTCTTCTTTTTTTTGAGCTCGAATCAAGCTTACTATCACTGGAAAATAAGAGGGAGCTACAAGGGTCAGATCTTACCTAGTTTTTTTGTTGAAAAGATGCGTCCAAACCCATGGGATAAGACTCCAAAGCCTAAGTTGAAGTCACTCATGGTGGCCACAGAATCTAGAAAGAAGTCTAATCAAAGAATGGAATTAAAAATGCATCAAAATATGATAGTTGTTGCAGGTAGGAGCCATGAAAGGCTTCAAAACATTCAGGAAAACAAAATATTTTGGCATTTCAATAACAAAGAAGACTTACCCACACATGTGTCTGCAATAATCTCCATAGAAATCACCCAGAAGTAGTAGAAAAATGGAAAGGTTGAGCTTTAGAAAACTCAAAGGATCAGACCCTAATAGTGGCAGCCAAGCAGAGCCAAATTTTCTCCAAAATCAAAGAATGCAAATGAGGGCGAATAGTTAGGAGTTTGATGGTTTTGGTGATTAGGGTTTCCATATTTCCCTAAATCAACTGTATGATTTTTTCCACATTGATTTATCTTTTTATTTCCTTCACTAATACTGCATGGTATTAGGTCTTGCCTTTGAACATGTATTGCAAACCTAGGCATCATGCCTTAGTCTTTTTTATGATTTTTAAGAAAACCATATAGTTTTTGCCTTAGCTCTTTTATGATTTTGGAGAAAATCAAATGCCCTACACCTTAGAGGGATTGATTTTATATTTTTGCAAATATTGTCAAGGCCTTGTATACTTTACATAATTTGCAAAAATCAAATCAAGACTAAGGTTGAGATTTTCTTTTGTAATTTTGAAACTATATAAAAATGTAAAACAATATTAAGATAATATTATATAAATTGCCTTAATACTTGTTATTTTCTAAAATGCAGTTAAATGAAAGCAAGTGTTGATAGAGCTTTCCCATTTCAGTTTGAGTCTCACTTGGGCGAAATAGGAAAAAACTAGGAAAAATGATTTTGAGGCTTTTCTTTGGAGATCAAAAATGGCTTTTATGTTGCTATTTTGAGGTGCAGTTTTGTCAAAATTTTCCATTCTCACTATTGGAGACACTTTGGAGATATAAGTTTGAGAAAAACTTAGTTTTTTCTCAGTTCAGATTTGCTTCTTACTTTCTGGCTCACTTGCAGAAAGCTTTGAAAGCTTGATATTTGTACTCAGATTTTCATTTTGTAGACTCCTTCAATTTTAATAAAAATAGCAGAGCATTCCTATCTCATATTTTGTCTCATATTTGCAATATTGATTTGATGTTTCATTGTGATCATAAGAATTAGGTCCTTTGTTATGTCTCATTATTGTGAATCTGTGTGCAAGAATTTTATATGATTCAAGTTGCATGTTGTGTTCAATTTTCGAGCCTTCATGCAAATTACTGTTGAGTTGTATGTATTACTTGAGATTGTGAGGGTTAATGTTTTGAGAAACTGTTTGTGAGTGAAATTGATGAAATAAGTTAAAGTTCTGGTGCATCGCCATTAGATTTAGGATTTCATTTCAAGTTATCTTTCTAAACCCTTTTCTCAGAAAAGTCATCTAGATTAGGTGATCTGCCAGGGGAACCAACCCTATCTGGAGATCAATTCTCACCATAGGTCACCCACAACTTGAGAGTGTTTCCATTTTTCAATAGGATAGTTGAGTCAAACTTAGCTAGGGTGCAATCCTGATTGACAACAATTTTTGGCACGCCCGGTGGGACTCTGAATGTTGTTTCAGAGAAAGTTTTTCAAGTTTTAAGTTGTTTTTTTGGTATATGCAATAATGTTTCCAGCCTTTAGAGGTTTAAGTTTATACCTAGTGACTCCATTCTTTGGTTTGCATGCAGATCTAGTGTAATCAGTTATGAGAAGAGTGCAAACTAGTACAAGTACCAGTGATTGAAAGGTAGTTTGCATTTGCAGCTTTTAATGGGGGAAGCTCATTATTTCTTGCTCAGAACTATGAAATTCATGTTGCAACCCTCAAAATTCTGCCATGTCTTACCAAAGAAGACCAGACCACCCCTATTGAGCACATTCGAGATGTGTCAACGTTGTGCTCGATTCATAATGTCACTGAAGAGAATGTAGCATTACTTGGATTTTAGCTACATCACTGAAGGGAAAAGCCTTGTAATGGTTTAGAGGCCTTCCAACAAATTTGATTGCAACGTGGAATCAATTGGGTGATGGCTTCCATCAATAGTTTGAGGACAAATCTAATCATTTGTCTTTGTTGGAACAGTTAAGTACCATCAAAAGAGATCCTCACGAGAACATGTTAGATTTTAACTACCATTTCCAAAGGACTTGGGATAGGATCCCAATGACGGTAAAGCCTTCACCTCAACATGCATTTTTGTATTTTTTAAAGGCTTTAAATAGTGAAATTCTTGTAATGATTCAGTCTATGGGTGGGCTTACTCTTCCTAACACTTATGATATAGCTATTAGAGCAAAAAAATTCCTTATACAAGCTGGAAAAATAGCCCTAAGGCCTCCAATGCCCATTTTTCCTAAAGTACAGCCCCTCTACCTATGTCCTTACCCCCTTTATTTGTTGTCCCACCCATTCCATGTTATTATGAGGTGCAGTTCAGTCAAATTTTCACATTTTCACTATTGGAGACACTTTGGAGATATAAGTTTGAGAAAAACTTAGTTTTTTCTTAGTTTAGATTTGCTTCTTACTTTCTGGATCATTTGCAGAAATATTTGTAAGCTTGATATTTGTACTCATATTTTCATTTTGCAGACTCCTTTACTTTTAATAAAAATAGCAGAGCATTCCTATCTCATATTTTGTCTCATGTTTGCAGTATTGATTCAATGTTTCATTGTGATCATAAGAATTAGGTCCTTTGTTATGTATCATTATTGTGAATATGTGTGTAAGAATTTCATATGATTCAGGTTGCGTGTTGTGTTCAATTTTTTATCCTTCATGCAAATTACTATTGAGTTGTATGTCATAGATGAGATTGTGAGGGTTAATATTTTGAGAAATTATTTGTGAGTGAAATTAATGAAATAAGTTAAAGTCCTGGTGCATTGTCATTAGGTTTAGGATTTCATTTCAAGTTATCTTTCTAAACCCTTTTCTTAGAAAAGCCATCCAGATTAGGTGATATGCTAGGGGAACCAACCTTATCTAGAGATTCATTCTTTCCATAGGTCACTCACAACCTGAGAGTGTTTCCATGTTTAAACAAGATAGTTGAGTCAAACATAGCTAGGGTGCAATCTTGATTGACAACACACAACATGGACATTCAACACAGGAGCCACCAATTGATACCTATTGAGTGGAGGATGGCATGTATGATCCCAAAGAAAAGATATAGCATAATACTTTTCCTTTATATCAATTTCCATATTAGTGCAAAGGAACCTAAATTATTTTGCATTTTCCCTTAGTAATATTCCATGACACTTATATTCAAGAGCTAATTTGAAAGCATCATAAATTTCCTCAAAACCTTGGCATTGTTTGAGATATTTCCTAGGAAAGAGACCTCCAATGAACCCTTTACCTTTAAAATTTTCATAATATTGAGCAGCCCTTAAGAGTGCATTGTCACCCAGAAATTGATCCTTTACAAACTTTTCTACAATCTCTTCTAAAGCGCCCATAGAATGAAACATATCCATCAAGTTTAAAAGAAAATAAGAAAGAACCTGGGATGGAAAAAATACCCTTCTCTCCTTTAGATTGGTAACTTTAATTCCCATCACCGTGTAGACACAATCTTCCACTTGTGGGAAATCTAGGTTGAAGATTATTTCTAGGTAATCATGTGAGAGATAGACCTCAAACGACCTTTCCCAAGCCTACACTTTCATGTTTACCCAAAAATTCTAGGGCTCATATGTCTATTTTCCACCTTTTTTCTCTACTCCTAGTTTACCAAGAATCCTCACCAGATCTTTCCACGACTTCCCTACTGCAAGCTTGAAAACACCATGACTTCCCTAGTGTAAGCAAAATTCACCAGGGCTTCCCAGTTTTTGAACAAAGCTGAATGCTCTAGAAATATGCAACACAATTCTTATAGAAGAACACTTAAAATGAGCGACCAATGAATACATCAAATGATCATGCAGAGGGTGTTAAGAAATTGATTGTGGTTGTCACATCCCTTCATTTCAATAAATTGGCACAAAACTGCATCCCACATAACTCATGTGAAACAAGATCTTTAAGATTATAAAGACCAGAATTAATATAATTTTCTCATTTCAATTCATGATGCACTTCGTGTACTTGAAAAAACAACAACACATTAGATAAAACATGATGACACTATGCTAATATTTTCTTGAGGGAAGTCTTGTCACACTACTTTACAAGCCTAGCATCATACACGTATGAGGATCGCCAATCCTTTGGATTAAGTTGTAAGCTTCAAAATATATTGTCACCCCTGCCAAATCAACATATAGATAGCCAAAATACCCATAATTTAGGAGGCTTTTTGCAAAATATTTTCCCTCAAACAATCAAGGAGATTGTCCTCTTTCATGTCATATACCATTTCAATCTAATTATGACCTCACCCTATGTTTTCCCAATCTATTATCTTCACTTCGTGTCCTTGCAAGCACTTATGAAGACTAATGATACAACTTCACTCTACAAAGTTTTCATATTTAACTCTTAGGCCAACTGTAGACCATACAATAGAAACCACTTGCTAATGCATCTCACACTTAATTCTATAGGTTAAATGTAGGTATGATTTTTTGTGCTACAATCTATGCAAGTTTTGTAAATGCATCTACCTAGACATTATCATTTGGTATTACCGCCTCTTGTTTATCGTAACCCATATTCACAAGATAATCTACCATTTTATTTCCTTCACGATAGGTATGTGAAATATGATAAATTTGGAACTCATCTAACAATGCCCATGTATTCTACAAAATGTACTTTAAGTGCCAATTGTGAATACTTCTCTCTTTGCATGATTTTATAATTAACAAATAATCACCTTCCACATGAATTTTGGATATACCTAACTATTTAATAAGCTTCAGGCCATGTAGGACTTTTATTTCTTCTGCAACATTGTTTGTTCCATAGGGGAGACTAATTGATCTAGTAGCCACTAATGATCCATAGCAATAAAAAATACAAACATCTACTCCCAAAACACCTAGATTCGGACCCCTTGAATCCCCATCAAATTTTAGTTTAAAGAAGCTCGGGAGGGGAGGTTTCCATTTGACTAAGTTCATAGCCTCTACAATCCAACTCATTACTTCTTCACCAAAGTTCTCAAATTTGTTGTCAAGAGTGTCATTGAATATCTTCTTGAAATTTATCATTTTACTAGATATGATCATTTTAGGTTACTTATTTATATAAAAAAAATTCAGATGATTGATATAGATTCATTTTATTAGATCAATAACTATTTATTATAATGAGATTTATCTATTTGTTATGAATTGGGTGTTAAATAATCTTTCTTGTGTATATTTTGGTTATACTGTATGATTTTATGATTATTTATATTATGAGGTTTATTTGATATATTTCATCGAAATGAATTCTTTGCATAATTTAGATCCACATGTCTAGATATGATGTGTCTTGCATGTGTGAATTCCTTTGTTTTAGTATTGTTGATTTGATTATTGTTCCATGATGTCTATGCATATTCTTAAAACTTCCTTGAAAAATGGTATCAACCAATTATGTGCATTGTTTCCATATTATAAATGTTTTACTTAGATGTTTTTACCATTTTAATGTTTGGCGATTATATCCATATTATTTCATTATTAGTCGAAGGATCAAGAATATCTATTGACATGCAATAAATTAGGATTTGGTATTGAATTTTATTAGCTCTCTTAAAATTGCTATCAAAGATTGTACTTTAGCTTAATTATCATCTCTATTAAGCCATTTTTAAAATATAGGATACCATTTTATAAATTTATAACTATTGGGAATACCTTAAGTTATAACACTAATAAGTTGTTAGTATTTCCATTATCACATTTTGTCAAATCTTAGCTATCTTTCATTTAAGTTGATTTCACAAATTCTTGTTATTTTAACTAAATATTATTTTTAAAAATATTGGATACAATTCTTATTTAATTCATCATTTATATTTCTAGGGTAAAAGCACAAACCTATGTCACACATTATAAAGGAATCGACCAACATCAAAAAAAAATTCTGAACTTCGACCACATAAAAGTGGTCTTTATGTTTTGAATTTCAAAATGATGTAAACTAATGAAAGGTAGAAATATTGATGAAGTTTAATCCTGTAATTTTTTATATTTTTTTAAAATTTCTTTGATTATTTTTTTATCAATTGAAGAGAAAATTTTGGAATGCTGAAAATCTCAGGAAAAAGTGACGTTCACTTGACGTCAAGAAACAAATAGAAAAATGCTTCATTTTCCCCTAATGTTTTTTGTCCAAATAGGTGACTTCAATATCTAGTGCATGGAAAAAATATGAAATTTTGATGTATATTTTTCTCGTAATAACATTTTAAAGTCAAAATTTTCAGAATTTGACAGTTTTCATTGAACGCCAACTATTGTCTATTTTTTTTAATCATTTTCAAAAAAAAAATTATACCCTTTTGAAGAGGACTCTCTCCTACAGTGCACCATATATTTTTCAAAAACAACTTATATATTTTACTATTTTTAAAAAAAATTCTAATCAGCCTCTTTTTTAACTTTAACAACCTACTTGCATTATTTTAAAAATAAAATATATTAAAACTAATCAAAATATTAAAAAATTACATTTTTGGATTCATCAATCCGAGCTCTACAAAAGGGTATTTTTTAATTTTTTTTAAAACATCATTCTGACTGAAAAAATACTTAGTTGAAGTTGAAAGTTTCAAAAAATTCTAAAAAAAATGAGTTGGCTGCCAACTAGGATGCCACATAGATAGTTTCGATAGAAAGGGTTTCGGTAGAAATGGTTTTGACTGAAACCCTTTCTACCGAAACCATGTATATAAAATAAGCCAATTTTAAAGCGGCAAAGGGAAAATTTTAAATTTTTTGGATTCAAAAGAAACATATTCGGTCGAAACTTTGTGTGCCATGTATAGGCCACATGGTTTCAGCTGAAATCTATTCAACCGAAACATTTCCGACTGAAAACATTTCACTTGGAACTATTTAGTTAGCCTAAAGTGTGACATAACTTTGTGCTTTTACCCTCTATCAAATTCAATATCATTCCAAAAAAATAGTTAAATTGTCTCTCATAAGTGGTTATCATTTTTCCTAGCCAATATCACTTAATAGTCATGGTTATCATTTTGCTAAGTTGATTACCAATAGAAATAATCTTATTAATGAATTTAATTTAGTTGTTATCATTTTATCTATTTATAAATTCTATTTTCATGAGAAATCATGTTATCATTTTTTTCATTTATCAATATCATAGCATCCTAGAGGGGGGTCTATTTTGGACATTTCTGAGTTAGATTTGACCACTTCGATCATTGCTTCTTCATCTTGATTCACATGGAATATGGGTCCCCTCATTCCCTAATCCTTCTTCAATGTTTTCATCTTATATTTATTGTTATAATTTTGAAATTCCATGTATCCATTTTTGAAGGTTATGTTACCTTTTATGTTGAAGGGTCGGTGTCTTACATACTTGACTTCATCTTTGTTTATCTCCACTTTTTTTCCCTTTTCCATCTTCTTAAACTTGGCTTTGGAGATCTCCAATGTCATTGTAATGAACACAAAAATATTATGAAAATAGAGTCTTCTATTTGACTCAGTAAGTACTCCCACCTTGCCTTAAAAATTTTCCTCATTCCTAGCTTTCCATATCATCCAAATAATTTTAGTAGATATAATAATCCAAAATCGACTAACATTATCCATTCCTTAAATTTTGTCAACAATAATTTTATTCTTTTAAATTTTTTCTAGGTTACCCCATTCACATAAATCAGCATAGAACATTAGCCAAATCTCTCTAGCAAAGAAACATTCAAAAATATATGATCAATATTTTCAGTCTTTCTACATAACCCACACATGTTTGTATTTATATTATAAGAAGACCAAGGTAGTTTTTTAAGAGTAACAACCATCTAAATTATTCCTTTTTGGGTCCAATACCACATTCCAATTCTATTTAAACACTTTATTCCATCTTATTTGCTTAAGATTTCTATTCTAGCACCTATTATCATGTAATCAATAATAGTATCTAAGTCACATAGCGGATTGTTAAAAAAATTAGAGTTCATCTTAAGCAATTTTGTGTCATCCAAGTCCATTTGAAGTTGGTTAGTTTTGTACTGTAACAATTATTAGTACAACACTCTGTGTTATTGTCAACAAATAGTAATCCTTTATAGGACTCTCTCAATAATGAGTATGTTCTTCATTGGATATGGGGGAGATCATACTCATTACTTAGAGTCACCCAAGATTTAAGAGAGCCTTCACAAATATTATCTTTGAAATCTATAATACAATCCTTAGCCCATGCTTTGGCTGAGCAGCCTTATAGTAAGGATAGAGGTTTATTTTTATGTATTAAATTTCACTATATTGATCTATTAAGACATATCTTTTTTTTATTTCTCTTTACCAAGCTCCTTGTTCCCATTCCTTCTAGATGGTTTTTCAAAACATTTGAACCATTTGGGAGGACAAGGAACATGCATATTAATATATCACTAAATGGAGTATTTCTCCATTTTCTTTCCTTTTAAATAGGACCACTTGTTGAATGTTATTTCTAATTACAAATTTATGGTTCTCCCCATTCCAATGCAGTGATAATTCATTTAACTATGAGTACAATTCTTTGTTTTTTATATCTTTTAACCCCATTCCATCCAATTCTTTGTTCCTACAACACCAATCCCAATTGAAAACATGTTGTTTTTGTGTGCCTTTTCCATTAGACCATAGGAAGTTTCTTGTTATTATTTTTTTCTCTTCCAGTTGATAACTACTAAAAAGCCATACTGAAGAGTAGTAAAAATTTTATAGGATGATAGTATCTTTTGGAAAACTTGTATTCTCCCAGCTAATGTTAAATAAAGTTTGTTATGATTCTCTATTTTCTTTTAAACTTTATTTTTAATCCAGTTCCACGTTTATTTTAGGTTGGGGTTTATTTAAAATGGAATGCCCAAGTACCTTGTTTATTTGGATCCCCCATAGTATTTCATATCTACCAAACCAATCTAGGGGGCTAGCATTCTAGCTAACCATTATTGAATTTGTTTTGGAAACCTTGGCTCCTGAGGCATCACATAAAAGCTTCATATTTTGCATTAAGAAATTGAGATTCTCTTTATCTAACTCAGCATTTATAATGCAATGTCATCTGCAAAGTGGATGCTAATTAATTCTTGATTATTAGGTAGTTTTAATCCTTTAAATTTGGGGCTATTTGAAGCATCCCTAAGTATATAGTATATGACTTCAAATGTTATCACAAACAGGGCTAGTGCTGGAGGGAATCCTTGCCTAATCAATCTTTTGAAAGAAATGGGTTTTGGTAGGTTCCCATTTAAATCAATCTGGATACTTTCATCTTGTAGAAGAGTACCCACCATTTTACAGAATTCCTTGGGAAACCCAAATGCCTCAAGTGCTGCCAACATACAGGACCATTCAATTCTATCATATGCCTTTTTTAAAGTCCAGTAGAAGTATACCAATGTCTTGGTTAGAGGTCTTAGCCCATTCCATTACTTCCCAGCTTTTGATAAGGTTTTATAGTATATATCTCCCTTTAATGAAGTTATTTTATTTGTTATGGATAATTGAAAGGAAAATGTCTCTCAACCTCAAGGCTAAACTATTTGCTAGGATCTTATTAGACACATTTAGGAGCATTATTGGTCTCCATTCTTTTATTAATGCTTTGTCCTCATATTTGGGAATTAATTTAATTATGTACCTTTATTTAGTTCTTCACCAAGGGAACCTTTAGATATAGCTTCATTGTATACAAGTAGCAAATCTTCAGAAATCTAGCTTACTTTTTTCTTATAAAATTCAATAGGTAGACTGTCTACACCTGGGGACTTATTGAAGGTCTAAATTTTTGTATTGTAAGATCTATATTTTCTAGTGTATCATTTCCTCATTCAGGTCCACGCTCTCAAGGTTTTCTTGTAGGTTGTTTTCCATATTGATTAGCTTTTCCTAAAGGGTGCTTTTTATTTTTTGTAATCCATTGCTTTTTTTTCCCTATAGTTTGAGAGAGAGTAGACGGTCAATTTTTAACATTTTTATTCCACTTTTAAAATTTATGAGCCATTTTTAGCAATCATTTTTTTATTTCTCTCAAGGTGAAAATTGCATTATTACATTCTTTATCCTTTAATAGGTTTGAGTTTAACAATAATTTATTTCCTCTTCTGGTCTCCTTGACACCTTGGTTTTCTATACAAATTTTGGATCTAATAGGGTGATGATCTGATAACGTAAAAGGATAAACTCTTACTTTCTAGTTTCTTCCTCTATTTGGTCAAAGAAGAATAATTATTTATTTACATAGAATATATCTAGTCAACAGTATATCCTTTTGTTTCCTTTTTGTGCATTACACTAGGTATACCAAATTGACTTGGCATCCTTTTTGCCCCCTTATCGGGGGTCATATAGTTTTAGCTTTGATTTCACTTTCCCAAAAAAATTTCTCATTACCTTTCCATTCTATCTCTAATCCACCAACTTCGTCTTGACTACTTTATATCATGTTGAAATCTCCCTTATAAACCAGGGTATATTAGGAAGCTCATACATCCATTTCCACGAGTGAATTTGTTCCCTGTAATCATTAGATGTATAAATAGAGCATATTCCAAACTTACAACTATCCTTTTCTATGATGACCCATACCACTCTATTGCAAGAGCAACTCCATTCTCAATTACATATTTAGCCCATTGATTGGCTAGAAGAATAGCCACACATCCTTTACCCTTGTTGTGGTAGGTATAGAATTGGGAAACCCATTATATAGGAATTTTAGATTTTTTTCAAGTGTGAATTTAGTAGCTTTCATCTCTTAAAGGAGGAAAACATCTTTTTTTTCTCAATATTTAAATATCTTCTTACTATTTATTTTTTATCTGGGGATTCTAGTCCCCTAACATTCTGGCTTATGCAATTAAGGAGCATCATCCTCCATAGTTTGAGGTTCATCTGAGCTATTCCTAAAGATATTGAAGCATTTAGGTAAACTATTGTAAGAGAGGGGGACCAACCACATTCAAGGCCCTAGGTCACTGAGAGCCAAGAGTGGAAGGCTGCCCTAACTTACCTCAGTCTAAAGGAATGTCTTAAAATGAGGGATGAGAATGATGAGGACTATAAGGTCCTTTAATTACTATGTAGACTTGAAATCCAAAATGGGGCTAGGTGAACCAATTTTTGGGTTCAACACTGTACCTCAAGTAGCTCTCTTCCCAGGAATGACAGTGTGGTTCCAGGACAATAGCGTGGTGCACTAGCGTCTCTCAAGTGTGCTGGTGTCTGTATGACCAAAGGACCGAAAACATAGTGGGAACTACCAAAAAATGAGCTAAAAGTCTAGCTAGTGGTATCTAAGGGAACAAAATAGAACTATAAAATAATAGATATACAAGAGAATGTGAAAAGTAAATATATTAAAGCTGGGATGACAAAGATGATCTCACAAAAGAGCATGTTCACCAGCTAGCTCCAAATGTACGTCCACCTACACATAAGAAAGAGGAAAATTGTTGGGGGGCTGTATAGGGGTCTGCCTCAGTCAGATCCCCATTTTGGTGTTTCCACCTCCACAAACAACCAAGATAGGAATGACGGATAAAAGTATGATAAAGGAGAAAATAAAGTAAAGAACACAATAAACACTACAAAATTGTAATGCGCTACTCAACCAAATCATAGAGGAGAGGAGTGAAAATTCTTACCACCTCCACCAAGAGCTCACTAGCTAATGGAGGAGAAAAAGAGAGGACTCGAGCCCCTACTGCAATGGTGGTGTTCTACATTTTCTCTACGAAGTTGTTGGAGTGTTGTTGTTGTTTGTAGTATCCCCCCATTCTCACCTGGGATATGCAGGTAGTCTGGCTAAGGAATCGGAAGAGGAAGATGTGACAAAAGCTTCTAATGGTATTTTATATGTTGTGATTGAATTAATTAAATAAGGTTAATATTGTTATTAAAATGTTAGATTAAATTATATTTAAATATTTAAATGTTTTATTTATTTTTAAAAAGTTATGAGTTTATTAAATGATAATTAAAATATTAAATAGTGTTTATTATTTTAATTAATTATTTTGTTGAGGATAATTGTTAGAATAAATTATTTAAATTAATTAGTTAATGTGCCTTGCAAGTAAAGCTTGCAAAAGCTGATTAAAACAAAAAAATATTGAAGAATAGAAAAATAAATAAATAAAAGAATGAAAAAGATGAAAGAGTGAATGTGATTTGATATCTAACTGAAAAGCTTGCTTTTAAAGAATTAAATTCTTTTATTCTAGATTTTTGTGAGCTTTTTGAATAAATTGGAATATCTTTTATTTAATTAAGAATTTTGTAAGCTTTTCACACACAGAAATTTTATGGAGACAGGAATTAAAAAAAAAAAGAAGAAGAATTGTGATGCTTTTTTTTTAATCTTCTAAAGTTTTCAAAAGAGATTTTTTTCATTCTTTTATTTTGGGGGGAATACTTTGAAAAGAGTCATGGAATTAAGGATTTGAATTGGAGATTTGAACACGGTTTTCTGAAGAGGAGATTCAAAGCAGGAAGGAGAAACTCATCGTAGAGGCCATCGGGAACAAGCAAACATCATCAGATTCTCAAATAAGTGCAGGACTCCAGGTTCTTTATTTTAAATGTTTATTTAAATTATGTTGTTAAAAGATTGTCTGTACAAAATTATAGATATTTATTTTGATTTTGTGAAATTATAAAAAAAAAAAAGAGAATTAGATAATTTGTTTACATATGTTGAAATATTGTCTGTTAATTCGTTGTGAAATTTAAAAAAAATCTTTGTAGAAGAATTGTGAAAATCTTAGAAAATTTGAAAAGAAAACAATAGATAATTTAGAAAATCTCATATATAATTTAGAAGACCTCTGTAGGATTGAAAAAAAAAAGGAAATCCTCTGATAAATTAGAAAAAAATGAAATCCTATGATAAAATAATAAATATTTTCCTATAAAAAACAACAGAGACATAGGGTCACTAAATTAATCATAACTCACAATTTATGAACTGGGTATGGCTGAATTTTTTATATGTGTTAACATACTTAATGGCGCACCTTCAGTAAAAATTATAGAAAGACCCAGTTCCGAAAACAAAAGTTATACAAGTCGCAATACACTAATTTTATTATTAACATTGTTTGAGTATAGTAAGTTATTTTAATGTATTAATTAATAAGTATTTATATATATGTTCAATTATATGTATTATATATATATATATATATATATATATATTTATTTATTTAAATATATTTGTTTAATTGGTTATTTTGATAGAATAGATATTTTTAAAAGAAAATAAGTCTTAATTTATTGTATGGTTTATATCGAGACAATTGTAATTGGTTATATTAAATGTTGGAATCTTTTAATAATCATATTAATTTAATTCTTGGACCTTTGGTTTTAGTGAGAACTCTTAAATGATTTCACTTGTGGATTTTAGAATTGCCCAACTAAGAAATATCTTGATAAAATAGAGATCATTTTAGATTCTTCCTTATGTGGATTTAGCAGGTATGGTTTACTAAATTAAAATCAGTATATTATTGGTTATTTGGTTTTTGTAACAGACCTGTAGGATATTCATTTATTGTTGGTTTAGAAAATTCATCGTTTAAGTTATGATGTGATAAACCTACCTTATTATCCATTACCATTACTTGATATACTTATACCAATAGAATATCTATGAATTCATATTTATTCATTGCAATTATTAATTTTGGGACAATAACTGATGGACTATAGTTTTAGATAGCTTTAAGATCCAACTTTATTAATTGCATATATTATGTTAGTTCAATTTATTAGCTATACATGGGTTCTAAAGATGATTGATTGATATGTTAGTGAATAGGAGCTAAGAAATAGTAAAGTGCTATTATTTATCAAATAATTTAGCCTTCAATTCTTTCATAACTTTAAATAGTAAATTGTTATAATGGTGGTTAAATTATTAATGGTTTTCTTTAATCAATTTTATTAAGTATTATTATTTTGTTTATTTATTAGTAATAATTTTATCATTCAATTTTTTTAAAGAAAAAGGGGAAAAAAGGTTGGTTTTAATAAATTATAGTTAAATATTAATATTTTTAATAATTTCTTTCAATGGGGTTGTTAAAATATTTTTTTTATTTCTTGGAAGAAGATACTTTTGATAACTATCCTTAATGTTGAATAATGTTACTATTGCAACCATGTATTGAATTAGTGTATTAGTGGGATTGTAGCCTATTTATGAAATTAGACAGTTAGAAATATAAGTTCACATTGTAATGAAAATTAAATAAATAATGGTAATGTAATCAAGGGGGAAATTTGCTTAATTTATCAATATTAAATATGAGTGGTGTTGTATTCTTTTGTAAATTATTTAATAGATGAAGCACCAAATTTTGAGAACACTTGTGTTTGTTGTCATGATTGATTACAATATTGGAGTAGGCTATTTTTATTTTATTTTTGCAAGAATATGCTTATCTAGTTTAGCAGTCTTTGGCTTCACCTAAGTGGGTGGCAGCCGCCTAAGAAACTGTCTGGGGTGGACCCTAGAAAGGGTTGCATACCCACTCTTCTAGTATGTAATTTTGTATGGGTCACATAATGCTTATGAATAGAGGTTTGAGTTTAGCATGTATTTGTGGTGTTGTGTTACTTTGTGTTGGAGTAGATTCCTCCTTGAATGTCTTATGAGTGAACCCTTGGTTGGTCAGTCAATGAGTTGGAGTAGCTCAAGTTGTCGAACTACGGTGCCTCTGCGAATTATATACGTAGGCAAGGCCATCAAGTGATGAGCTCCCGAGGCATTAGGTCGGGCCCCTAGGACTGTTCTTCTGAGTCTTGTTTGAGATTTGTCATTTATTCTCGATAACGTAAAAACTACTATTGATTTATATAGCTTCTCTTAGTAATCTTGTGTTAACTATCTTTGATCTTATGGGTGTGCCAAGTCATATAGACCTTGCAGGTATAGGCATTGGGAGCAAGGACTGTCAATAAAATAGAATGTAAGAGGTATGTAAGCTGACCTCAGTAAGTAGACTCTATTGCCAAAGTTAGTAAATCACTTCTATCTTTTCTTGTAGCTTGTGTGATCATTAAATATAGCTATATGTAGTGAATCGTGTTGTTGTTGTCTTATAAGTAAACAAAATAAAATAAAATAAAATTATTGCAAAATTTGGAAATATGCTCTGCAGTTGTATTATGGAACTGTGATTTGAATTGTAATGAAATGATGTATCATTTTCCATGCTTGTGATCATTAATAGTAGTGTGTCATCACTATGTGTTCTTGGTTGTTTAGTCTCTTCCATTTGATAAAAGTTTATGATTAGTAATGACCGTTTCATGTATCTCAGAGGACGTGAAAGATTTAGTAAATGCATAATTGCTTTTCGTGTAATGTGTGCACACATTCATCATATGCAATGTTCTGAAATGTTTCACTTTCAAAAAAAAAAAATGTACGATGTTTGTTGTCCTTTGGGGTTCACACGGCGGGGCATTACATTGTTGCTATGGAGTGTCAAAGTGTTGCTTAAGAGTGATGGATGCTAAGAGAATGCTAAAAGAGAGTGTGTAGAAGATCAGTTGAATTCTTAGAAGATTGCTAGAGCTTGTGAAGAGAATGAAATGTATGAAGGAAGAGTGTTTTTGAAGGTGGGATGAGAAAAATGGTCATATTCGAGTCGGTTGGTCAAAGAGGGATGTTACAAACTAACCCCAATGGGAAGTGTAACGCCTCTGCCAGGTTCAGAAACAGGAATCCATCAGGGACATAAGTGCGTCACATAGATGTTTGTGCATCGTGCAAGCCTCCCTGACAATTATTCTTCTACTGACGCAAAAGACAGATGCCAAGTGGAATGAAGGTAGCGAGTTGATGTGGATTTTCACCTTCGAATTTGGTTTTCTAAGGTGAGGGAGTGTAAAACGGGAATTTGTGTAAGGGGTGCAAATTCGTGCCTATACAACTATTTTTTTTTTTTTTATTGCACCTTTTATGGTAGGGTTCTCTTTCTTGCTTTCTATATTGCCTCTTTTTCCTAACAATTTTATTTGATTTATCTAAATTTTAAGATTTATTGTCCTTTTTTATCATTCTTTGGATCATGGAGAGGAAAGTTATTATTCATTATCCTTAGAATCTATTTTTCTAGGCTATCAAAGGGGATGCATAGGAATTCCTTTTCTTGGGGTAAATCTATGTCATTAACATTGTTAATCTTACACAACAAATTGTTTACTTCCCCTCTCTCCAATAATATTCCTAGATCATGAGCATCCTTCTACTCAATACTAGTATTAGGTAAGGAAAGACTAGATTTAAACTTCATCTTATCTAACTCTAACTTATTGAGATCTCTATTAGCACCATATTCCATCGATCTCAGACTATCTTCCTTTTGGGTCTCTTTGACAATATTCATGTTTATCTTCTCTTTTAACCCTAATAGCCCTTCTTTCTTTTCTACTAAGGAATAATATTTTATCCTATTTGAAGATGCTTCTTTTGGTTATGGATAAGAACCCACCTAAACTTTTCTTACCTCACCAGTTTCACAATTTTTTTTGAGTTGAGGATGAATTTTAGTTCATGGTTTTCCTTTTGCAACACACTTTCATCATGCCCAGCCGCCTGAAGAGTGTCACTTTTTTCCTTGCTTTCCATAATTTCCTTTATTTATTTTTTTCTAACACCATCTCCTAACCATTTCCTATGTCCCAAGTGGAGGTTAACTCCTTAGTTTGTCACCATGGCAGGGTTTTAAAGCAAAGTTAAGAATTATAGAGTTGAATTTTACAAATTGTAACTTTTGAACTAAAAAATCAAGTTCCCCTACTTCATCAACTATCTAAGTTTGGTCAAGGTCTACAATAGCATCCATTGAATCATGTATAGTTTTATTAATATCAATTTTGATCTTATTAGATTTAGGATTTTCGATTATAAAGAGCAGGTCAACCTTTGTATCTTGTTTAGTCATGTTGCTTTATGCCAATTCTCTCCCATTTTTGTTAGGGTTTAATGGTTTTTGACTATTCTTTTGTAAGGTCATTTTCCTTTTAGGATGGGGAAATTTCTCCTAAAATTCCCTTCTTTTTTACATAGGAAATAGATATTTAACCCACCTAGGAGTTCTATTTTAATAGAGGTCAATTTCTCATTTGATTCAATTATAATTTATTTCATATAATATCAACACCCAGATTTAGAGAAACTAGTAACCTAGACCATGCTCATTAGGGTTGAGTTAGTTTCCTCTAATCTCATTTCATTGCCCAATGGGGCAATTAATTGGGGAAAAATCACCCACATCTAAGGGGGCACATCCTTAACCATCACCCATCTTAGGTAAGAAAGAGCTAGTATTTCATCATTCAGGGTATTTGGGGACCAATCCACTGCTCTAAATACAAAGCTTCCTACATTCCAGTATTGTTTCTCAAGTATTTTATTTTGCATAGCATGATCTTTAAAGAAAATAATAAATAATCCTCTTCGCAACATTCTGCAAAATTTTAGTTGAATGCCAAATTGTTTACACTAGACATTGTTTAACCATTCATCTAAGAATTTTCTTGCCATAATTTTGTTAACAATATAGGACTAAAAAAAATATAGCAACCTTACTTAGTTTTCTTTCTTCTTTATCTATAGGCCTATGGCCTCTTTCGTGTCTACATTAGAGGTGAGGAACAATTTCTTTGAGCACGAGAGAGGGTACTTACCATTTCCTCCTTCGGCTTCTTGGGGTCCTAATTCCATGCCATCACCCACCTTAACAATTTTTTTTTTACTCTAGAGCAGGGAAGCATTTAAAACCCACCTCAATGTCTTTGAATGAATGCTTATCCCTTTTAATATTTTCAATTGTTGAGATTGATTCATTTAAGATCATTTTGACCCCATTGGGTAGGTCACCACTACCCAGTACATAAAATTCCATTAAGCCTTAGTACCTTTCACCCTCTCGAAGAACACTATAAGGAATAAAATTTTACAACTAGGGTTAAAATGCAAAATTAAAGAAATAAATGGATATAGATCACACACAGAGTAAATACAGATTACTAATAGAGAGGGAAAAAGAAGACAAGGTGAGAGTACATGGGTTAAGAGATCTCAAACCCTTAATGGTCTATGACCATTATGATGACATTAGTTCCCTCGTGTGAATTCCATGATATCCCCACCACCACTTGCAACAAAAATCATTTGTGTTATCATTTTTGTTAAGTTATTATCAGTTTTACCTAGTTAACAAGTTGTCATTTGATAGAATTTTACTTATCATTTTTTTTATATTGTTATCAATAGTTTGATATTTATTTTCAAGGTTTAGAATTTGTTAATCAATAGTTTCATCTTTATTTAATCAATAGTTGGATATTTAATTGTAAAGTATAGTCCATTTCAATCAATAGTTTGATAATAATTTGCAAAGTATATAATTGTCTTCAATAGTCATACTTAAGTTATAAATTGATAATTAAATAGAATTGAATAGTTACCCATCAATATGCATAGTATTAGATTATTAATCAATAGTAAGAATATTTAACAATTTGATATATATTTTATATAAAAAAAAAGATTTTATAGTGCATAGTATAATATTCAATATTAATTTTCTATATTAAATTCAATTAAAGTTATCAATGTATTGTTCTTATCCTTTCCATCAAATATCTAAGAGTGTACATGAATAATAGAGTATTAATTTGCATCATTTGATGAAATATTAAGCTAAATGATAGAAATTATTATATCAAATTAGTCCTAATAAATTTAAGAATTGAATGTAAATTGTTTCCATAAATTTTTCTTAGTACTTGGAGGAGGAACATTTGATTATCAAAATAGTATAGATAACTTATCACATTTATGAGAGTTCTAGTTGGATTATTAAATTATAACAAATATTATGCAACCATCATATGCTCTTGCCTCACCCATTAGGGATCTTGCTAATAAAAAATGGTGTCTAATCTATTGGTTTTGTTTAATACTTTAGAAGACTTATTTTGTGGAATATATTGAATGAATATTATTCTAATCTTCATGCTAATAAATATAAAATAATTAAATTTATAAAATTTAGTTGATAATGACAAAATAGAAACTATCTTAATGAAAAATAAATATAAGTTAAGATAATAGTTTAAGGAGGAATGATGTGGATTACTAATGAGTGCATATTCTTGAATATCACTTTCAACCAATAGAATTTTTTCTTTATTACTTCACTACATATTATTTTTAATTGAATACTTATGGTTATGAGAAATTATTTTGTTGATTATATATGTGTATTAATCATGGTTAATTGATTTAGATTATAGTTAGTTCTGATAAGGATTAGATTATTGTGAGTAAAGTATTATTAAGCTGATTGAATTTAAGATACACTATTTTAAATTAAAATTCTTAGGTATTCAGTATTTCCACCCAATACAAAAAACCAATAACCTTTTAATAATAAGAAAAAATAAATAAATAAATTATCCAAGTAAATGAGAATTTTCTCAAACTAAACATGCATTCTACGTAAACAAGAAAATATTTATAAATGAAACTTAATGTTAAACAACTTATTCTAAGGTGATTTCAAATAGATCAATTTTGATTAGGATTTCATCCCTATTTCACCTAAGTGGGTGGAAATTGATGAAGAACTATTGAGGGAAACTAGACCCTAGAAAGGGTTGCATACCCACTCATACAATTCCATAATCATAGACTCAAACATGACTATGTATTTCATACACTTGGTTTTATTTTATCTTGATCACATGGATACAAGGTATGTAGGTAGTCTAGAAAATAAAGGATGTTTCCAATACTCAAAAAAAAAAAAGAACATCATGAGGTTTTATGATTTGTTATTAAAGTTAAATTTTAAATTTAATCAATAATGAGAATAAAATATGATAGTCAATGATACTTGAAAGAATCCTTTGGGTGGATTTTCCTTATGCCTAATTGTATGCATATTGTGGTCATTTAATGAGTAACTTAGGACCTACTTGGTCATGATGAGTCTTTGGCTAGAGCTTAGTTATTACTATTTTATATCTTTATAAGTCAATATGGTTGACTAGGTTTCCTCTCTTATATTGGATAGAGTATTTGTTTGAAATGACCATGATTTACTAACCATCCAATATGGATGAGTAGGCCCATTGGATAGAAAAGATTGGATTAGAAATTCATTTTTTTTTCCCATATTAAACAAGATAGCATAAATTAATTATCAATTTAATTCTTGAGTATTCATCCAAGACTATCAAATATTAAATGAGCTACTTAAAATGATTAATAAAACAAATTATTACTCATTATTCCTTGTGAGTAATTACTATGAAATTTGTTGTTAAACCACATTGATTTTTTTATGTCTATCTCATTTGGATATATTTCCATTATGTTCAAATGGATGCATATCTTGTATGGACAAAAAATAAATTTGGGTGAACTGAACAAGAAGATAAAAACCATGAAAATTTAGGGGGTACAACTCCATGGTTGTTATAAATTGACTTTGTGACTATATAATTATATGGTCAAGAAAAAGAGGAAAAAATTAATCTCTAGGTGTAGTGGTCAAAATGGTTCAAAATTTATGTCAATATTATCCTCTTGGGCCTCCTAGATCAAAGGGAAAGGCCCATTTCATTATGATAGATCATTTTGTAAAAATTCCTCCATAAAACCCTCATGGCAAATACCTAGAAAAATCCCTTTTATTTATCAATTTTCAAACCCAATATTTATAAAAATAACCACAAATCTACATTCTTACAACCTGCACAACATATCTCATACCTTAAAATGTATGAAATCTCTCCAACATTGTCATAGCTTCAAATTTGCATCAAATCTTCTCGAACAAGGGTTAAAAATAGGGATCTCTCACCTCCATCAACCATAACCATGAATCTCATACCTCTTTTCAATAAAACTTAGCAAGTTGATCAAACCATTTCTTTCATAATCCCATAAGAGAAAATCCTATATGCAAGCTCATGGAATAACCATAATATATAAAGAACAAAGAAATGCCATAAGATTACACAAGATATGTACCCTAAGAAAACCCTTAAGAGAGAACCCCATACTCCAAAAGCATCCACAATAAATATATTATTTAGAAATAAAATATTACAATATATACTTATAAAATAACAAGCTCCTTCAAATCATCCTCCATGTGTCCAAGTATGTAACCTCACATCCCATGCATGCTTCACATATGTACTCAACAAGAGTGCTCAATATAAATTATAGTATATTCAACTCACCTAACAAGACAACCAGCCAATGCCAACCACTAAGCATGTGATTAATTTTATATAATAAACCTCACACAAAACAACCAAGTGGTAAGGTAGAACCATGTCCCTCAAAATTATTGACCCCATAATTTACTTATTGGTACTAAGTTCTCCCAATATTAAATATTTTTCTTATGAGCAATCGATGCATAAATGTCTAACCAATGTCACATATAAATTTACAAGTGGACCCAATTAAACATTGATTGTAGGTAAGCATGTCTTCAAAGATGTACCACAAATAAATATTTATTCTACATAATTTAAATAGTTCTTTCTTATGCAATATGTACAACACTTTTCCTATCATTACTAACTTGATCTAATACTCCACCTAGACTTTCTTAATTTCTTTGTTTAGTACCATGTTGACTATGTTTGCAATTACTCGCCCTAGATAAAATGTTAGATTTACAAACATGATCCTAGATAAGACCACTAGTGTGATTTTGTACCTTAAATTTAAATTTCAAAATTTTACATTTGAAAGCCAACAATCCTAAAATTTTGCCATTACTTATTAATGTGGGTATGAAATTTTAATTTTCATGCATCCAAGTTTGTGTATTTAAATACATCATCTTAGATCATTTGTAAATCATGGAATCATAGAATCATGGAATGATAAAAAATCATATATTTTTCTCCTTTATAGTTACATTAGATGCATTAAAGATCTATTGCCATACATCAACAAAAGATCAAGTTTTCTCTTGATCAAGTTAACATTTATTGCCAAAGATCATTTATGAACATGTTTAAATATACACTGCCACATACAATAGACCTTAACAATCAATAACCAATCTAACAACATTCATTTTCTACTCCATTATCTCTTTTGTAATTTACTATTAATTTAGCTCATGGACTTGACCAAGGTGGAAAAAGGAAATTCTACACTTTACACCCTAAGTTGACAAGCTCCATGATGCTCCTTAGAAACTCCAAAATTTTCCTTATTACGAATCTTCATTGCAAGTAAAGGACCTTCCTCTATTCTATAGAGGGCCATAGATTTTCAAGATGAGATTTTAAATATCACAAAAGTTTACAGTTTGAAATTCATTCTCATAGATTTCTAATTTCAAACTTTTTTATTAGCATAACATCTAAGTTTTATTCAAAGATACAAAACCCTTGTACCTCCTATTTCAATTTAACATGTGCCAATATATATTTTCAACTAATTCCCTTCATTCTATTGGATATGGATGCAGCTGCAGGGCTCTTCCTATGTGATTGTCGTCTCAAAGTACTCTCTCTATGCTTAAGATATATTGTACACCCCCTGCATTTACAGTTCTGAGGATGTGGGTTTCCCTTGGGATGCTGAGTACACACTACACATCGACACCCATCTCGATGCCTCCCATGCTTTGTTGTAACAGTGGTTGACCTTTCATTACTCTCTCTTACAACTGCTCTTTCTAAATCACCACCCTCATTTTTCTTCCCTTTTCCACTCATAAAAAACACAGGGGGGAGTCTATGTTCTTCAAACTCAATGTCATCAATCATAACTATGTTGGGAAAACTATCAGTACTGTCAAGGACGATTTCTCCCATCTCCATAGCTTCCCATAGTTCTTTGTTTGATTTCTTCCATTGTTGAGCAGAATCTGAAACTCTACATGCAATAGAAGAGAGACTGGAATTCTCTTCAGGAATGGGATTGTAAAGGGAAGCAGCACAGTCATTGCATTGAACTCCTCCCTTGTCTGAGAACACAAGGGAAGAAGCAGATGCAATACACCCGCAATGGATGGTTTTATCACAGAGGTTACAATGACTCCAGCCATCTTCATTTTGATGAAAAGTAATGCAAAAGCAACCCATTTCAAACATGTTACCGCAAATGTTGCAGAGATCTGCAGGGTTGCCTGAGCGAAGGAGCCACCCGTTTCTCCATTCGGTCGTCTCTACTTCACCACAATACACATTCATGCATCTCTTTGTTGAGCTTACTTCCATTTTCTTCCGCTTTGTCATTCTCACAACCACATATAACACCATAGTTTTGTATGAATTTTCTACAGTCCATGAAGTTATAATGTAAAGCTTTTGGATTCAACTGTGGATACAAAAATTTACACGCAGATGGTGTTTTGTTGCCTTTGTTTGGGTTTAAATAGGTCATGACACATTTTGTCGGCCTGTGTATAATAAATTTGTAGAGGAAAAATCACGCATTTTACACACTAGTATACTTCTGTTTAGAAAGATATCCTGTTGAGGTATTATTATTTATTTTTTAAATGTGATATATATAAATAGAAGAGGTATATTATAAATTATTTATGAGTTATTTTCAATTATATTTGTAAAATAAAAAAATAAAAATTATGATACAAAAATTTAGCAGTTTATTCAGATTTGTATTATCATAATATAAATTTATGTTTCCATCAAAAATAAGTAAAAAGTTAGATCTAGAGATTAGAAAGTTCTTCAAACAAGGCATATTAGAAGAAAAGAAGATTTCATTAATAGCATAGGGCAATATTTGCAAACTGAAAACAGAAGGGAGAGTTGGTCTATGGAATCAAGGAACACAAAACAAGGCATTAAGGCTAAAATTATATGGAAAATATATACAAACCTAAAAATGAAATGAGTTAAAATCATTCAAAGTAAATATAGGACTCACTTAACCCAACCAAAATATTAACTATTATGGGGGATCGAGTATATAGAATTTTCTCTCTTTTTTGTTTCAAATTTAGTTATCCTTCAGTTTTTCTACTTTGCATTTAAAAGCATACCCTAAAACACCAAACCTTATTATGCAGGAGAGTTTCTCCTCCCAATGTAAAGAAAAATCACTAATCTCTAGGTGTTGTGGGTTATTTTGTTGTCCTTAATAGGGTCAAATAAAATATTTAATAATAATAACAAAATCATTCACTAACAGAGCAGAAGCCATCTTGCCAATTGAGATCTAACTACCCCCATTGTGCACCTCTTTGCACAACCTCATGTAACTAATAATGAATATCAAGTTGCACAGTTACACGAACTTAAGATAATTGATGAGAGGTGCCTCAACACCTTGAACTATGTAAAGAACTATTAAAATTAGCTTTGATATCACCACAACAAGAAAATTAAGCCTAGATAATTTAAAGTTGGTGGCATTGTTCTTAAGGAGAATCAACAATATAACAATGAAGACCATGACAATAAAGGAAAGTTTGAATCTAATTGGTTGGGACCCTATGTCATAATCATTAAATATGGGTCAGGATCATATTGGTTTGCCACCCTGGATGGTTAGAAGCTTGAAGAACCCATGAATATTGTGCACCTCAAGCACTTCCATGTCTAATCTTGTAGCAATCTCGAAAAGAAGAAAATCCAAAAAAAAAAATTTAAAATAGTAAAATAAAAATTGTCCTCTAGTGAGAATCACTTTATGGTACCTCAAACAAGTACCATAGTGAAAACTTAATCATAGGTGTCATGCATAAATTTACTTAGATCTCATTATCTCCTAACTCCTCTCTATGCCATCTCATTCCATCCTCCCATCTAGTCATCCCCATCACCCTCCATTCCCACAACTCACATTGGGGGCAATGCATAATATCTACTTTGGAACTCCCTTTTTGCATCCTCCCATTTGAATAAATATAGCCTAACAATATGTCTCCTTCTATGAAATTTCCCTGAATCACACTTTTCTGAAGCACAAACATTGTCATTCACAATCTCAACCAAAGTTTTACACTAAAATAGAAAATAAAAAGACCTTATCTAGCATCATTGATGCACACTAGTTGAATCTCTACTCATAGTGGAAATGTTTTTTCATTATTTCACCATTTGTATTTACGAGATCTATCATCGAACATATTAGGCATCTATCATTGTCATTTTCCAACACTTTGGTAAGAGTTACAACCCATATGATTCATTTTCCTATATTAGATTTCATTGTTTTTAATCTATTGAACTATGACATACCTCCTCAAGGTCACCAGATATTTATATCCTAGTGTGTCTAGACCAGTATGCCAAGGAATTTCTTTATTGTTTGAGTGTTTTGTATGTTGGGTGTCCCTAGCATATCCCACCAAGATCATCGCATAGGGCATCCTCTTGTTTGTTTCATGTTTTAAGTATATCCTCTATGCATGGGACATATTGTCACCATAGTTATTATACCTTGGTGCATAACATCAAGTGTTATATCAAATCTAGGTTGTTCAGCACATATTAGTATACATCTACAACTAATTCCAAATATGCTCATAATCAAATTCATCATCATTTTCATCCAATCTATTATGATTCTTCTCATTACTCTAGTCCACATGTGTCATAGAAAAAGCATAAAATTTAAAAGTATAGATTTATAACCATCTAATATATGCACATCCATACATACATCATAAAATGTATATCCTTAATACATACATATATACATCTATACAATAAAATTCATTCATACAAAAAAAAAAAATAGTACATGTTAATGTTTGTGGCCTTGAGCATGTTTTAGGCTCATTTTGTCCCTTGCTTTATCATTTTCTGAGCTTGGCATTAATTTAATGATTATGTTTTCCCCTCTTCACCTTCTTTGTGAAAGATCATTGTTCTCCATTTTTCATATCTATCCCTGGTGACTTACACTTTCAAAAGATGAATTTTCCCAAACAATAGAGTGCAATGCTTGAATATATATATATGATGTGCTAGTGTCCCTCACTATTTTTTCATACTATGGTAATTTCTAAACATTTTTCTACCTTATCTTGACTACTCAAGTTTTATAATTGACCTAAGATGAATCACAATAGTTGGTTAAAACCTCGCACCTATTTATTTTTCCTCTCATCCTATTTTAAAAGTGGGTAGATCACAATCTATCAAGATCAAAGAATTGCTCTCCTCACTTGGATCTATCTATCAAATAAATTATCTTATTTTCTCTCTTAGCTATATCATTAAATCTTATTGAATTTGCATACTATTGAATCCTCATTGATATTTTTATATGATTATTTTTCTCTTCTATATCATATTGGTAATGTTTTTTATTATGTTATGATTCTTGTTTTAATTATATTGTAGCATTTTCTCTGTATCATCCACCTCCATTTGATAATATGTTTTAATATTTTCACTTCTTACTTGTTCATACACACACTAAGGTGTAACTCATAGAATAGGTAGTTATCACTTATAAATTGAATTTATGTTTTGTGTTCTTAGTTCTTAGGTATGTGCAGGATCATCATAGAAAAAATAGGCCCTTAAGTGGCGAGAAATCCAGAAAAATCAAAGTTAGGAAACTTGACGTAAAAATCTGAATAAGTTAGCTATATTATTTCAAAAATATGTAAGAATAGAATCTATAGCAAATTGAATGTAGTTTCTAAACTACTAGGTTTATTTTATTTTTTAAATCTATTTGGTGACAATTTGAAATTTCAATGCAGTAGTACTTAAATTTTAGGAAAAAAATAAGTAGGTGTCTATCTTACCACCCTAACCACAATAAAATGATAATATTTTTTTATAATATTTTAGATATAACTAGAGGACTCATGTCCCGATGTGATGCATAATTTTTTGTAATTTTTTTCCAAGTAAATAATTAATTATGAATTTTTTATTACAACTTTTTTAAAATATAAAAACTTGTATGTCTAACCACCTTAACTTGGTCAAAACTTCATGAAATTCAAAAAAAACATTAATCTTATAGTATGCAAAGCATAGAATGTGACACATGTTTCAGATTCAAAAAATGTGATACCATTTGAAAGCTATAGATGTTTTTCAATCAACCTATCAATCAGGACTTTGGTCATAATTCAAATAGAAAATGAATAATAATTATTTATTAAATTCAAAGTAAAGAATAATTTATATTGGTGGAAAGATGAGAATCTCCTTTAAAAACCCTTTTCGTTTCATCAATTTTGGGTAAAAAAAAAGTCGTCAGCTACATACCCTACACATACCCATCATATCACCACTTTTTCACCCATCATGATCCTACACATACCCTCTTAATACATGTAGAATAAGAGAACATGCTTTCTCTCAATATTTTATTGACTATAGAAGTCAAAAGGCCAAATTAGCTACTTTAACATTTGTGCAAAGCTCCCAAGAAGTCACAACCCTTTTTAATGTTCATAAATATAGGTGAACTTAAAGTATTCAATTCCACAAAGGTTTCATTTTCTTGCACCATTTTCTTTATCATTTCTATTGTTTCTAAATTCATTAAAAAATTATTTTCTTGCATTTCCTTATATTTGGGTATTTCCTAGTCTTCTATTTTATTGTTCAAGTCTTCCTATTGTGCAAAAATCTATATTTTAGGTCATAAGTCCATTTTTCTATCTTTGTATAATGATAAGATGTGTTAATAACTATAGCATGTAAATATAATTAAAGCATATAACACAAGCATCCTAAACAATGAACCTCTCCTTTTGGCACTAGGTTCATTTATCTTCACTTTATGGTTCTATATTCAATTTTCAAATTATAAAATTATTTCCTCTATAAAAGCATATTTTTTTCTGACCTTTATGTTTTTTATTAAGCAGCATTTACATGGTGTTGTACCCTTCACATAGAGCCACAAGGGTCAAAAGAGTTCAAGTCCAAAAAAGCATCAAAAAATAGACACAACGAATCAACAACACACGAACAAACAACAGACCAGTAGCAAACTACCTAGCATCTTCTCAGTTCTTAGACAAGAGATGGAAAACATCATCTCTGACCCATTCTTGACACTCTTCAGTCTTTTTCATGTCCATCTCATCCTTCATTACCACCAACAGGGTACTCATGACACTGTGAACCAGCTTAACCATGAAGCGGGTTAAACCACAAAAAAAATTGTCCAATTTTTCCAATCTTTCTTTCAACACACAGAGCTCCTTCCCACCAACAATAGTGTTGTCAGGAACAACCTTCTCAACATCTGGCAGTTTTGAAGATTGAGAGGTCAAACCCTCCTTCTGAACTTATCCCAAATTAGGGATGGAGCTAGGTCCTCTAGCATGATCTTCCTCTTCACCTTTTGAAACCTCCTCAACCCTGCTATCTTTGTTGTCCGACAGCTCCTCTTTCGTATCCAAATCTTTAACCTGCACTTTTTTCCTATTCTTTGCCAACCTAACAGAGCATTGAATGATGGCATCACAACCAGTAACCACCATATCCCCCATAGAGTCCTTTCTCACCACATCTTTTTCCTTTTCTCGGAGGCTCCTTCAAGCTTTTACTTTCCTCCTTTCCTTTCTTTTTTAGGGTGGGCTTGCTGGTAGTCTTGGTAGGGGTTCATTTGAGTTCACACAGACTAGTTGCCACATTAGTCTGGGTTGCTCCCTCATTTCCTTTAATTTTTTTAGCAGCGGTTTTGGGTTTTAGCAAGTTAGCAGGGACTGGGTGATTTTTCCTAATAGGGCCTTTGGATTCGGTTGGAGATAAGTTGGTCACAGAGGGAAGCTCAATCTCTTCAATGTGGATAGTCGAGATGGGTTTTAGCAAACACAAAGCAAGATGGAAGTTGTAGAGCCTCAAAATGAGGCCCTAGTGGAGCAATAGGGGAGGAGGGTCATTAGGATTCAGAGCAGCAGCCTCCACACATTTTTCAACAAGATTTTCAAGGTCCATAAGTAGTAAAAAAGGAAAGCTTAACAAAACTTTATGCTTGAGGTGATTCAATAGAGGGAAATGGTAGAAGTAATAGGTCTTGTACCTACCTTCCAGTGTCACATACTTCATCAGGGCAAGGCACACCTAGTTCCATGGCTGAGGGAGATCCTCCCAGTCAAAACCCAACTAGTTGCACATCGTCGCTTCATTCCCCACAAAAAACTTGTTCATACTTTCATTGTCCTGGGTTTTAGTGTGCTTTGAATACTTCGTACCAGTGCACTGGAGACTCGTCGCCTGCACAATCACTTCCTCATCCACAATAAAGGAAATTCCACCCATAGTCACATGACGATCTTTCCACGAATTGAAAAATTGAGCAGACAGATTAGGGTCATGGCCCACAAGTCTCTCCACAAGAGGAGCAAGGCCACCCTCAACACAAATGTGCCAAACAAGCAGATCCTTTCGCAATTCACTGCAGTTATTTGGCTTCATCCACACCCTATCACCTCCCATTATGACACTCTACACACAGGATAACCAGGAACTCTGAGAAAAAACAAGGTTAGAGATAATAGAAAGGTGAAAAATCACTCGCACATTAAGGGTTTTAAGCCAGAAGCAGCAATTTTTTGATAATCAAGGCTAAGGACCAGTTGCACGCATGAGCCAATAATTTCCAAAAAGCAATCTTAGTGGAATCATAAATGAGGATCTTTGCACACAATCAGCTAAGTAAGTAGGATATGAAAGGAAAGGAAGGTTTTCCTTCCACGTAGAAAAGGTACAAAAATCTAGGCAAGATGGTTGGGGGCCAAAATTAGAAACATCTAAAGGGTTAGCTATCAGGGGCGAGCCAAAAATAGTTAACCTAAAAAGGATGGCTAATAGACGTGGATCCAAAATAGTGGACAAAAAAAGGCCAATAAGGATCTTTATCTCATAACTATTAGCCACATCCAAATCAAAATCAAGGAACTTGGAAATATGATAGCTTAACAAGATCCCCAAAAGGAGATTACGTAAGGTACGATCCAGCTTAGAGTTAATCATCAAGTACTTAATGCAACATTTCATGATTTCCTTTTTCAAATCAGGCTCCATCACATAATTTGAACGATGCCACTTTTTATCCATCTCATTGGTAAAATTTGTCCACATAGCCCAGTAGACAAGCATGTGGACCCCCTAGATAAACCAGCTAGGCACATGTTTAGTTATCATCATGGGTCAGGTATGGGCTTTGTTCCTTCAATATTAAACCCTAGATGTCAAGAGGTAGGTTCCCTAAAGCATGCCAACATTTGGCCAATTTCTAGTGTGTGCTAAGATTGGTTAAGGCATCAGCCACTTGGTTCCCCTCTTGGTAAATATGGTTGGTGACTTTTAATTTTAATTTTGACACAAAGAGTCTAATGTCAAGAAGAATTTCTTTGGTACTCCACCCCAACAATCTATCAAAGTTAGCATTAATAATAGACTTAGAGTCTCCTTCAATATGCAGGTTCTCAATCCCCATGGAGACAGCCAATTGTAAGCCCTTCAATAGTGCTCTAGCCTCTGCAATCATTGAAGAATGAACACCAATCCCCCCAGTGTAACCAGCCACAAGATTTCCTTTGTATTCCCTCATCACACCTCATATACTTACTCTGCCTAGGTTTCCCTTAGTAGCCCCATCAAAATTTAGTTTATACCAACCCCTCTCAGGGGGTTTCCAAATAGTGGCACTCAAAGCTAGGGACCTGGAGTTGTCATAAGAGTTGGCATCCAGGTTCTAGTGCCAAGATTTTTCCATTCTTATTTCCACCTCAGTCAGACCTTTTTCTTGGGTTTTCCCTTTGAAAAGCGAGACATTTTCCGCAATGAGCTGAGACCAAATACCAAACACCTCTTTCAAATTCATCTCAATGTTCCTAAAGATCCTATTGTTTCTTTCTTTCCATAAACACCAACATATAATGGGAGGGACCTGGTTCCAAATTTCACCAGTTAAAGGGTGGGTAAAGGGTCCAGACCAGTTTAATATAAAGGAAATGATGTTCTTACACATAATCCATTGAATCACCAATCTTCTTAAAGCCATCTCCCACACCTCCACAACAAATGGGCAGTGTAACAACAAGTGATCCACCGATTCTTCATTGCATTTACATAAAAAGCATATGTTGGGGATCTGGAATCCCCTTTTTTTTAGATTGTCCTAAGTAAGAATCTTGTTATGGCAGGTAGTCCACCAAAAGAAGTTAACTTTTGGAATCATGTGACAATTCCAGACCTTCTTCCATAGATCAATGACAATACCCTAGTCAGTCAATAGATTGTACACCGATTTAACTGAAAGATCGCCCTGATTATCATGAATCCAAAAAAAATCATCCCCCCTACAAGAAGTAGGAGGCCTGGTGAGGGAGAGATTTTCCTGCAGGGTCTTGGCAAGGAGACACAAATTAGGGGGAAAAGGGCAGCAAAGGCTAAGTTATTCCATTTTCTACCACCCTGAGGCCCAAGGAGGTAACCACTAATATAAATACCAAACAATTGTTGAGCCAATCACATAAGATTCCTGAATTTAGAATTTTCTAGGGGAGTTTCAATTAAGCAAGTGTCCTCTCAGAATCTGATTTTATTACCATTACCAATCTTCCATTTGATCCCATTTCTCAAAATATCTTGCAAACTACATATGCACTTCCAAACCAGGGACCCCGCAGGGTGAGCTTCTAATAGGCAGTCAATCAAAGGCTGGTTTTGTAGGTACTTAGCATTCATTATCTTACACCAATCCTTTCTATCCCTCAGATGGTCCCAACCCACTTTGACCATAAGAGCTTTATTGGTATTAGAAATAGTCCTAATCCCAAGCCCACCACAAATTTTAGGTTGGAAAACCTTGTCCCATTTAACTAGGGAAAATTTATTTTTTTCCTTTGTCCCCGACTAGAGGAAAGTCCTTTAAATTTTCTCAAATTTTTCAATAATATATCTAGGCATCTTGAAAATGGATAGAAAATAGACAGGGATACCTTGAAGAACAGCAGAAAGAAGTTGCAATTTACTAGCATGGCTAAGTAAGGAGCCTTTCCACCCAGCCAGCTTTCTTTGGATCCTTTCCAATATAGAATTCCAAAAATAAGAAGTAACTTCCTTGACAGTAAGGGGTAACCCAAGGTAAACCAAAGGAAGCGTATCACTCAAAAATCCCAGAACAATAGTCACCCGAGTTTGCAAGTTAGGAGTTTTGTTAAAGAAGTAAATCATACTTTTATTGTAGTTAATGCATTGTCTAGAACAAGCAGCATAGTTGTTAAGACAATTTTTCCATTTCCTGGCTTCAATCACAAAGGTTTTCCCAAAGAGAAAGGTATCATCAAAAAATTGTTGGATCACAGTCGGCTCTAGGGAAGAAGCAGCCTTAATCCCCTTAATGGACCCTTCTGACAACATATTTGAGAAATTCCTGCTCAAGATAACTTATTCAAAGATTCCATTTTATAATTATAAACCATATGATGATATTTCTAATATAATTTTGTTCTATCTATAATAGAATAGTAGATAAACCACCCTTCTTTAAAAAAAGCTAGTCTTATCCTAGTGTAAGTGCAGAAACTGTTTAACTTAGATAATAAAGAATATCTTTAGTTAAATAAATATTTTCAACATTACATTTTGGTAAATTTGATGCTTTAAAAAATACATCCTTCTCTTTTGATTCACTTTAAAATAATTCTTGATTCTTTAAATCTTCTTTATCATCTTGTATTGTTGATTGTGAAGCTTCTACATTTTACCTTTTATGAGATTCACAACCCAATCTCTCTTTTTTATCATATTATTTGTACAATTCTTTGAAATATAAACATATTTCATTCTAAACCACTTACTACTATTCAAACAAATTTTTATTTCTCTAACTTCTCTTATGATTTGGAATCATTACAACTCTTGATCAATTACCTAGTTCTCGTATCATAAAAAATCCTTGGACGAAGGGAGGTTTCAACCATGAATCTATGGGGTATATGTCCTATTGAAATATAAGGTACACCAACTTGATAGGAATATTGTATATTTACAATCCATATTCAATCCTAATAAAGATGTGTTTAAGACCTATGGCCCCATTCTTGATGTCATGAGGACTACATTTTACAACCATTCATAGATCACCTAAATTTTTTATGTGACTTGATCTAATTTTGAATAGTGGATTTTCAACAATAATGGTTTCCCATGACCAAACATAAGACTCTCAATCAAACATTGTACATAATCAAAGTTCAATGTCTATCCCAACTCTAAGTGCCCACATGGTGAATTCTACACATGTGTCCACTTATATAATTACAACATGTAACCCCATCTTCTCATATGCAAATTTTCCTCTATCACAACCTTTCCCATTTAAATTTTCTATTGTTCATAGGCCCATAGCCTTTATTTTCACAATCATTTATCTAGCAACCCCTCCCAATAAATATGTGATAATTTTAAGGAAATTTCAACCTATTGTAACTCCAAATTAATTCAACTACCCTTGGTTGGATTACAAGTGAACATCTCAAGCATCCCACCCCTCCAGAAGTTCTAATTAGAGGTATTTTCCATCAAAAAACACAAGAGGATATTCTAAAATAGCATGTGGAGAACACAGAGAAACTACAAGAAGTTATAAATGATATTCAAAATATTTTTTAGTAATTACCAAGGGATACATCACTACCTCTTGTACAATAACTAAAGTAGCTGGTGGATGGGGTTATCAAAGAAAGAAATAATCAAGCTGCTACAATCCATAGTAGCACTATAGTAGAATTAACCAAAGCAAGAATGGAGGAAGAAAGAAAGAAGCATGCAATGGCCCACACATAGTTAGAATATAATATAAACACAATTCAAAATATTGTCAATGACATTAACAATATTTACCAATTCTTCTTGTAATTCCCAAACTTAACTAAGAACTTGAAAGGAGAAATAGATCATATTGAGAAGAAAATACTATAGGTGACCACAACTTATGATTCTATGCAAGATATGGATGGAAAGGTAAGGATAAAATTAAATACTTAATAGAAGTAGAGAGTTTGAGGCTTGCACAAATCATTGGCCTACTCTATGATACATAGAACATTATACAAGAAATAAAAATCCCATCCATTGTTCCAAAAGTTGAATGCATTCTAACATAGGTAATTACATAGGTTCAGGTCCTTGAGAATGAAAATTCCCTATATGATAACACCTTTATTTGACTCGGAGAGATCTATAAGAACATTTTTCTTATGAACTAAGTTATTTTGCATTTCTTGAGGACAAGACATTTTTTAAATGGGAGTGATGTTTTCAAGAATCATAACAAAAAATAAAATAGAGAAATAAAAGTTTAATATAAGTTGCCACAAAATGGAATGTGGAGCACAAGATTATCTAAGTCTAATATTATTAGGTGTATATTGTAAGGGACACATCTCGAATACCATATGTATGTATAGATAGAAATATGTAAGAAAATTAGGTCAGATAAATAGAAGAGAAATGAGATAAGAATAATAAGAATTTAAAACTTGTATTATTCAAAACTATTTTACCCACTGGCTTTTCTTATTGATATATCTTTATCAATATTTAGAGTGTGATCATGAACTAACAATACTCTAAATAATCACTTGAACTTTCCACCAAAATTTATAGGATCCAAAATGACTTCATTAGTAGTGTTTTAAATTATATTTATAACCCATAAATAATTTTTTAGTTTTGACTTGCGACTTATGTTTTTGACAAATTCTTATCGACTCCCAAAGTTGGTTATGAAATTAGGAATTTTTGAACCTTCACCTTTGAATTTTTTTCTTTCAAAATATAAATATGACTGTGAAAGATTTGTTGAGAGAACCCACAAGTTTTGTAACCTTTTCAAAGTGCCAACGAACACATAATTCAACAAAATTTCATAACCATTTAAAAGTTTCACCTTGTTATTGTTGACAATCTAAAGAAGTTTCATATCTTTTGATCAAACTTATATTTTTACTTAAAATTTTACCATATTACTTGCAATAGTCCTATAAATACCTCTAAAAAATTACTTGTTTCAGATTTAATGAAACTCCTAATTTAATCATTTATGCAAACTTCTTGGTGAAAAAAATAATATTTAATCGCTCAAATGAATAGGAGCCTTAAACTAAAAATTTGTCACATTATGTTAAATAAGCTTAATAATTTCACTATAAAATGATTTCATTACAACCCTTATGAATTTTAAAATTAAATTGTTTATTTAATGTGTCACATTGTGCAAAATAGATGGATAATTCTCCTTGAATTAACTTACAAATTCTTGTAATATTGATGAAATTAACTCACATGAAATTGAACATGTGAAATCATTGATATGAGTAATTATGAAAATTGGAGAGGAATCATGTGATGCCAACACTTTGTGACTACATGTATTAAGTAATGACTTCAATCTACTAAGAAAATTGATGCTTGATAATGATTTGAAATTTACAACTAAAGTGACTCGATAAAGGTGCTCAACATGTAAGACCCCGCTTCACATGTGAATAATACAATCTTAATTTTGTTATATTTCTCCTAAATAGATGCTTAGATATATTTCAAAAAATTCATAGCGTGATTGTGTGACAATGTACTTGTATTTCATTTCAACATGTTTTATTATCATTGCCATGAAGGTATTAGGCACTTGTAAACTATGAATACGAATTGGAATTTTAATGAAATTGTTTTACAATTAAATCTTACTTTAGTTACCAAATTAATGTGACATATGAATGTTGTTTATGATTTCATTGGTAATCTGTAGGAAAGAAAGAGCGCCAATGCGATAACGGAAAACTAGTGAGAACAAAATCGAAAGACATCCTCTGGTGGTTATGTATCAGATTTCCTTATTTTGGAGTTTAGGAAGAAATAAAATTATTATGCTTATTATTTTGGGTTGAAAGGGTATTAATTGTGTGTCATGGGAGATGTAAGTTGGGGTTAATATTTAGAAACCCTTTTATCCAAGTGTGAAACTCGGATGGAACCTTAAGTGGGTCTTTAAGGAGGGTTGTTGGTCAATTTCTTGGGTTGGAATGCATGAATAAACCCCCTAGGGTCTATACCATAGTGGTAGGGGTCAAGTGGACATAAAATAGTGCTCCTACAACATGATTTGACCCTTGAAAAGCTCTCATAATGGAGAGTGACGAATTTTGAGAAGAGAATGGGGTGGAAATATTGAGTGATTGTACAAATGCATGTTCTCATTAATGGGGAAAGGACCTTCATTTATGGAGGGAGGTACACACCACACCTTCCCATCCAAGAGTTGCAATTTTTGAAACTTCTATATATTGGAAGAGGAGGAAGGAGTGGGGTGTTACCCACTTCTCCTTTTGGAGAACTTAGTGAAGGTGTTAGAAAGAATGAGAAGATGAGAGGAGGAGCCTTATTGGGGAGATAGTGATTGGCTTGGAGAGGAAAGAAGAAGGAAAGAGTTTAGTACCCTCCTAAAGAAAAAAAAAAAAAAGATAAGTTTATTTTTTCTATTTCCATTTCCCTTCGTTTATTGTTGTAGGATTGTGATAGATTGTATGGATCATGGTTGAAAATAGGAAATAGAAAGCTCAGATGTGGGAGATTTGTGCTATGCTATTTTTATCCCTTTGTAAGAAAGTATATATACTTGAAAAGACTCCATTCATCATTTTGGAGCTTAAATAATTCCTTGCTCAGGGGTATGGCTAGAGCCCACGAGGCTCCATGATGCCATTACGATAGGGTGGAGAGAAAGTCTTAATCAGATGTGTGTCATGCATTATATTTCCTTGAACTTGGTTGATATATGAAATTTGATGTTTAATGGAACATGAAAGAGAATGAAAGGAAGCTTTGTTATTTCGTGTGTGTCACCCATTGTGTGAAAGTTAGTATTCTCTTGCAAAATTAAAGGATGAAAAGAGAAGCCTAAGCACGTGAGCATGCATATTAGTTGTTTTTCTCATTGCTATGATAACATTGAAAGTTAGTACTGCTCAAATAGATGGTGTTTTCTTTTATTATTTTCCAGAAAGATGGAAATCCAAAATTGTATTTTAATGTGAGTTCTTTTGGTTTTACGAGAGTCTAAGTTTGAAACAGTATTAAGCTTAGCATTTCATGTTGTCTCCATTTCTTGTAAACTGTATTTGTACAGTCTATATTTTTCTTTTCACTGGAAATAAATAATGAGAATAAAATATAGACCCTTTGTAATATTTAGAAGGAAAGGGGCTAGGAAGCAAGCTAACAATAAGGTTTTTAGCGATTTTATTTGAGTTATTGAAATGAAAATACTGGAGCATATAGCACCCTCTAATGCTGATTTAAATAATAGGAATCACAAATCAGGATTACATTTTATATTATAAACCTTGAAAGTAGCTATCATAATAATCATGAAATAAGCCTATCAACAATTGCTAGGTCCTCAAATAAAGAAAAAGAAAAGAGTGATTAGTTTTTATTGAAGAATCATTGGATTTCTAATTAAATCTTGCTGGCTAGAGTGCAACATAGATATTCAATGCAATAGCTATCCAAATACAAAATATAATAAACTGGATTACTAAACATAATATATATATATAACAAAAGTTTCAACTGAACAATCGAATTGTTAAACTCTGAAAACGAGATTAAAATTAAATATATATATATATATATAAAAGAAAGAAATAATTTCTTATAACCAACTTAAATTCCACTTAAAAAGGGCATCAGATCTGCTTATGTTTGATAAGTATAAGAATACGCTTATATGCCTCTATATAGCATAAACGCACAACATTTTTTAGTTGTAAAACCAAAATAAAATAAAATAAATATAGTAACTCATATTTGGAAACTGCTATGAATTCAAAGAGGGATTTGATCTCATAGCAACAACGATCAATATATATATATATATATGTAAGAGAATTTTGCAAGTTTTGGCACTAGGTTAATAATCCTACTGTTGCTGATTTGAGCCATTCGACAATTGCCATGGTCTGGTTGAAATCGACCCTCTATTTCTTTGATGATGACTCTAAGATTGGTGCCCTCTGTGACTAATGGAGTCGAGTAATCCTTCGTTTGCCTAATTTTTGTAGCCATCCCTCGCTGGCTTCTTCGCCATTCACTAGTGGCATGTTAGTGCGAAGTTTTAAATCTACGTAGTTATTAGGGATGCCAGTGTTCCCTTTACGCGTTGTCTCTTCCTTCTTCACACCTACCCCATATGGATAGCAAGTTCAGCAAGTTGTTTAAATCATTTACCTTCTTTCACAGTCAATACTAGCAAATAAATATTAAACTCAATGCGTAGGGCACTAAAAGAAACTAAAAATAAAATTAAAAAAAAATGCCCAACATCCTTAGCGCCATCAACATTCCATCCCAGTGGTAACATGTAGATCGCTGCCAAAGATTTAGGTAGATTATGGTATCGTTGGGATGGTCAAAATGAATCATCAGTTTTTGCATCCATCGATCATAATGAGTACTGATTGAGAATTAACTACCTGACGACCGGAAGGCTTAGTATTAAATTATTCACCCCTTGAAGAGCTCATCCTCACTATAGTCACTTACCCCCTATAGCTCTCAAAAACTCTGGAAGTTAAGTCACCTGGCCTTCGTACTTGCCTCAAAAGGTAGAAATTTAAACTTTAGTGGGATTTTAATTCAAATTGACTGCCTTGACTTGGTAATAAAATTCAATGCTCTGTATAGAGATTCATGCATCAGTCATATTTATTGACTTAGGAAAGTAAGATTTCCTTGGGATAGACAATAAGGGGGTTGCACCATCTACTCACATCATCTACTCCAGCCAGTATAATGGCGATTCCATTAAGTCAAAAAGATGACCTCTTTCATGGCTTTTCGGTCAAGTTGAGCATTAAATTGTTTTGCAGTAGAATTGTGTAATGGTAGGAACCCACTCTTGGTGTGTAGGGTGGATGTCCTTCTCTTCTTTCTAGATCCTAATTTCAGACGGAAGGTAGTAATAATCCATAAATAATAGTTGACGTTAGAATTACCTATCAATAATATTAGCATGGCGCGGACAAGTACTCCAGTCGCCTGGTTAGTAAGAGGACAATAAAATAAGATAGTCTTGGCTAGATTCTTGTAGTTCTCACATTCATGCCTTAGGAAAATAAAATTAATAATATATATCCAACCAAGCTAGTGAGCCTAGGCAGAAGGTAATGGCAGGCGAAGCATTAAATAATTGCACAATACTTCATTCGCCTTCACCTAGAATATGTCGACAATTTTCTAACATTTAATCAAAACAGACTCCAATGCACATAAGATACGTTTATATCTGCTTGGTAGTCACTTTAACTGCAAACCTTTCGTCAATTAATACACCAACAAAGCAATTAGCTTGTTGTCAAATATTTAAATTTCAAATTTTGGTCGCTGCTATAATTGATCTGGCAAGGAACTTAGTATCATGCTCATAATGATAGCATACCACTCTAGGCTTTGATAAGTAACAAAGAATTGGTATGGGTTGCATAGATTTTACTAAGATAAATTTATGGTGAAGGCTATCCTTAATATATTCGCACTTAGGGGTTGGGGCCCTAGCTCAGTTGGCTAAATATTTCCTGTTGCAGGAGGTTGGTCACGACGTCTAGTCTCCCCCACCCCCGTGGTACCAGAGGGCGTGTCGCACCAATGCCGCCGGTCACGTTAAAAAGTTTACCAGGCGCACTGCAGTTTATAGGGGGTCGTGCTACCCGATTCCTGCAGTCTTAAATATATATATAGATATATTCGCACTTGGGAGTTCTAAAAGAAATGTGATATATTAGTACGGATGAGAATAGTTCAAAATAAATATATGTATCATTTAAATCCATACCTTGATTAACACAAACAAAAATATATATATAGTACCTAACGTAAGTCTTAAAGAAAGAAAAATAAATAAACAACTAAAATCGACGGGGATGTTGCAAGTACCCTCTCTAAAACAAAATAGGACTTTTCATTGGGAAGCTATGTCTTGTATTAGAAAATTCACTAGGGATATGTGTTATGGTTCTTTCATTTATTTGGAAACCAAATATTAACATTACCTTTTAGTTTTGAAAATATTTTAATGGAGTCTAATCTAGTTATCTGTACTTCACTCCTACTCATATATAGATAATTTAAAATTATAAATTTAAGATTTACTTAAATATATGTAAGTTCTTATAAAGCTTATTTATTAATGATAATTTATATAGATAATTTAAAATTATAAATTTAAGATTTATTTAAATATATGTAAGTTCTTATAAAGCTTATTTATTAATGATAATTAAATTATAATTGTAAAGTTAATTTAATTATTATATAGTTTTTCTTATAAGGATTATCTATATCCTTATTAAATAGAAGATATTTGCTAAGAAAATGAAAATATGGTACTTTGGCAACAACATTAATATTGTTTTATCAGAATTATATTAATGTTGTTAAAAAGATCAATTATGGGAAATTATGTCAAGTGAATAACTTTAGAATTAAGTCGATATTAGATAATTTTAGTAATAATAAATGGTGACATAACAAAGAGTACTAAAATATTATAATCTTCTATTTTAACCTAGTTACTTCACCACCTAGGATTAGATTCAGTGGGATGTTCTTGAAGGGGCATGTGTGAGATGCCACGAAGGTTAAACTTCATAATTAAAAAATAAAAAATAAAAAATAAAAAAAATCTCATTGGTGGTGACATTATAGTTAACACAATCTCAAGAATTTGATGGAAAGAAACTTAAGTCTTCAATCTCTAACACCTAACAATAGAGGTTGGGCAATGTGACCTTATAGCTAATTAAACCTAGTAAAGTTCCCTGATTCCTTATAGAATTATCAAGTTGTGTTTGAAGTCGCATTGTGTGGGATGGTTAGTTGTGTTTGTGATAGGTTGAAAACCTATGTAAAAGAAAAAAAAAATTGTTGCATTTTCTAGTATAAATTTTTGGGCATGACACAACACATGATGAATCCTATCATTTTGACATTAAAAATTGTAGTGTAGGAAATTGTATACCTTTACAATTTCACACTATTTTTGCATCCCCTTAATTAATTAGAATTATTTAAGCCTATAATCAACCAAATTATGCATTCCAAAGCCTTATTATTCATGTTTTCTAAAATGGAAACTTATATTAAACAATTGCCAACATTAATTAAACTACCTTGGAAATTGAGTGTCTTGGACTTAGGTCCTAAGACCCATTCACCCAAGGGTGAATGGGTCCCCTTTAGGTCGTAGGACACAAATTCTAATATGTTTTTGGTGGCATTTTAATGATTCAAATTCAAGTTTCAAGTGTCGAATTTTGGAATCTAATTTTCAAGAAATTAGATATACACCGACAAATATAGTTATTTTATCAATTCAAATCTAAGCAACATGATCTAGCATTAAGGCAATTTTCACAAGAGGGTATGTGCAGGATCATGATGGGCCAAAAAGTGGCAATATGATGGGTATGTGGCTAATGACTTTTTTTTACCCAAAATTGATGAAACGAAAATGGTTTTTAAAGGAGATTCTTAGCTTTCCACCAATATAAATTATGCTTTACTTTGAATTTAATAAGTAATTATTATTCATTTTCTATTTGAATTGCGACTAAAGTTCTGATTGATAGGCTAATTGAAAAACATCTATAGCTTTCAAACAGTATCACATTTTTTTAATCCAAAACATGCATCACATTCTATGCTTTGCATACTATAGAATTTAAAAAAAAAATTGAATTTCATGAAGTTTCGACCAAGTTAAGGTGGTCAGACATATGAGCTTTTTATATTTTTAAAAGTTGTAATAAAAAATGCATAATTAATTATTTACATGGAAAAATTATAAAAAATATGCATCACATCGACATGAGTCCTCTACTTATATCTAAAATATTATAAAAAATATTATCATTTTATTGTGGTTAGGGTGGTCGACAAACACCTACTTATTTTTTCCTTGAAATTTAAGTACTACTGCATTGAAATTTCAAATTTTCACCAAATAGATTATTTTTTTTTAAACAAACCTAGTAGTTTAGAAACTACATTCAATTTGCTACAGATTCTATTCTTACATATTTTTGAAATAATATAGACAACTTATTCAAATTTTTATGTCAAGTTGCCTAACTCTGATTTTTCTGAATTTTTTGCCATTTAAGGGCCTATTTTTTCCATGATGATCCTGCACATACCCAAGAGTAGATATTATTGTCAAGAGCATTGAATAGAAAATTTATTAGTCATCTACAACAACAATCAAGTTCATATCATCAAATCAAAGTTCATGTGTATTCATGTCATGTTTTGGAGCTAATATTGTGATGTAGGTTTCAAGAATTCAAGCATCAATCAATCAAGCCAATTCCTGCAAGATCCAAGCCTTAGAGTGATACGTTTGACTTCAATCCTCTAGGGGAAACCATTAAGGGTTTGGTGAGTTGTAACAAGCTTTTTTCATTCATCAATTCCTTCATTTTGTCATTATTTCATTATCAAGGTTTAATTACCAAACATGGGGTTTGACTAAGGAAAACCTCCATTCACCCAAAATAAATATTTTTTCTTCTCTCTTTGTATGTGTAGATTTATAGGTGAAGAAGGATTGATATTTGATCAAATGAGAAATTTTCTAAAGTTGCATAAGTTGTCATCATTGTTATTAAGCTATAGAAACTCATTTGCAAATTTTATTTCTAGCTTTCCAACAATCAAACATGGAGAAATCATAAGCTTAGATCTAACATCATATGACTATAAAAAATGATTTTGGACCCCTGCACTAAGACCCATTCTCCCCTGGGCGAATGAGTCCCTGATCAAGGCTTAAAACCCACTTTTTATCACAAGTGCACACTATCAAACCCTTCTTAGATCTACCCGCAAATTGTTGTTTTTATTTATGTTATCATAGAAATTTGCATTTCAAGTGTTAGGTTATATAATTCATTTAGTTAATGCACTTTAAATCATTACAAATGATTGCAAATCATTCATTTATGTCATAAGAAAGTAGAGATCCAAGGTCCAAAATAGGGTTAACTCACCTCAAGGTTGAAAGTCAATTCCATCCCTTTGTGATCTTCTCTCTTTCTAATGAAATTAGGGAAAGGTGTGTTTGAATCCTAGGCCATTTCATCATTCCATATTGATTGAATTCATTCTCCCCTATTTTCACCATTTCATTTTGGTGAACTTGGCATTGTACATCATAAATTTTGATTTGGAAGTCTCTAAAACCCTAGATCTGGGATTTGCATTAGTTTGTTTTGCATCTCATTTAGGGTTTCAAATTTGTATTTTGCTTCATTTAAATTTGCAAAAATTCAAAAATATTGCATATATTTCACATAGTAGTCTGCATAAGGGTGTCCTTCAATCATTTACATTAGAAAATTCAGTCAAAATTACATCTCAAAAGTTGTCATTTTATTTTCTTTTTGCAATCAAATTGCATGTGAATGCAATCATCGAATTCTATAAATCTATAACTAAAAGAATATGTTCACAACCTCACAAAACTTAAACATTAACTCAGAAACTCAAATTTTAATTTTTCAAATCCTTGTACAAAGACCCATCCACCCTTGGGAAAACTTGTCCTTATATAGTTAATTTTTCAAATTTTTGGGCATAAATTTGTCTCTGTCTGCTTTATTTCCTGTTATTTATAGATCTCAGTTTCAATTTAAGAAGTGGCAGTTTTCTATAGTTGTTTGCATTTTTCAATTGATCAAAACAAGTGCATTATTTGAAAAGTAAAATTTGTATTCAAAAGACATCATTTTTAGTTTTTTGCATTCTAAAATCGATAAATCCTTATATGCTAGATCTAAAAATTGTAATATATTTTCTTGTGTTTTCTATTTTTGCGTACACTTTGGTTTGGTGAAACTTGTATGACTATTACAACCTGGTGTCTATCATGCCCAACATTTTCACTAGAAAATCCCAACTATTTTTTTTGGTAAAGCACATGAACCAAACTATACCACCACTTCCAAATCATATTATGGGTTGAGCACCTTCAATAATTTGTTTCCTAATCAAATGCAAACACTACCTATGTGAACAATTAAATATGCCCCAACCTATATTTCTTCCCTTAAGTAGCAACATTGGGAAAACCAATCAATTCTAAACAAATGGCCCATCTTGAAAAGCTTAATATACTTGTATAGGTTGCACATGCCTCAATAGAGTTTAATTGATCAAGTTCCTTCCTAAAACATTCATCAATTGATCATCAAAGTATTTATTTATAAAATTACATTATTATTTTGTTGATCAACCAACAATAATAACATTCTTATTTAATTCTCATTTACACCTTATTATTGTTAAATTAAATCAACAATCAATAATAAGGTGTAAATTAAATCAACCAACAATTCGATAAACAAAAAAAAACTCATCATGGAACGCTCATGGAAGCCTAATGGCTATATTCTTGATCATGACAGGGTCTCTCATGGCAGGCATCCCCATGGCCCCCAAGGCTATGGTTTACAGTTTGCATAGCAGCATAGGCCCAATCGCAATCCACATTGGCATCATGCAGAGTGTGGTACAAATGTTGTTGGGCATAGGTTCACAAAAGCTAATTATGCGCCATTTCATTCCCATAGACATCTAGTGCAAGCTAAACAATAGATTTGTGATATCTATGAGGATGATAGAGACAATAATATGCAAGCAGCAGATCAAAGATTTTCAGAGAATTTATTTTATGAGCCTAACTCTTCCTTTTTGGGTCATTTTTATAAGGATTTTGAAGCTGATCTTAGATCTTATAAACAAGGTAAAAGTTTTCAAGGTGCTTCCTTCAATCCAAAGACATCAGGGAGAAATGGGAAATCTTTCATACATAAAAATGGAAAAGAAGAAGCAAAAAGTGCATTTCAGGTGGGAAAAGAGCAACAAAGAAAGGAAGGAGGAGAGGGTGTGCTCCAAACAAAAGATGGGGCTATGTCAAGGCAGAATAATAAGCCCTCATTGTGCCATGTGTTAATAAAAATGTGCAAACAAAAGGGTTTGATCAAAATAAGGAGGTTCGAAGAGGGCCTTCTCACAATATGGAAGGGATACAAAGCAGCAATGTGCATATAAAAATCCCTTTTCAAGGAAAAGAATAAATTGAAAACCAAGGATTACAAAATAAGGGTTTTAAAGGAAAAGCAACATATCACCAAAGGCAAAGAAAGAGAAAGAAAGATTCGAAAACTAGAAGAAAGAAGGCAACCAACAATAAGAAATTGACCCTACAATGGAGGAAAATGGAGGTTTCAAATGGAGGTCAATCAAGTCTAGGAGGGAATGAGGAGAAAGCAGCCTTGGATCAATTGCGAAGAGATCCTTCCCAATTACATAAGCAATATGTGGAGATCACATTTCCTAATAACCTTTTGGAGCCCCAGATCCAATACCTTTGTCATAGGGCTTTGGTTGGTAATTTTTGGTAGCTTTCATTGGATTTAAACTCTTTGCAAGATCTCTTGTTTGCTGAATGGGAAGGGGTTAGCATATTTTTCTATCTTGATAAATATAGGGGTGTTTTTGTGGTGCTTTTTTCAAAAAAATCTCATAGAGATGCTATTTTTAGAATAAAATCTTGGGTGTTTCAAGGCTCTAGTTTATTTTTACAACCATGGTACCCAAATTTTAAGCCACAAGATTTAGTTATTAAATTTATTCATGCATGGATTCAATTGAAATATTTAGCATTGGAATATAGGGAGTTGAAATTAATAGAAATAATGGAAAATTAGATTGGAATTTTTCTTTGTCATGATAAGGATTTTTTAAAAAATCCTTCAAAGATAGTTAGGTTTTGTGCCCTATTAGATGCAACAAAGGTCTTTCCATCTCAAATTCATCTTGTTTTGAAATATGGGAAATGGGTATATAACATAGTTGTTGAAAGTGTAGAGAATGCTTGTGGTAAATGTCGTGATTTGGAACATACTATTGGAGATTTCCATGAAACCGAGTATTTTTGGAGTTTCTCTAGAAAGGAAGAGTTATGAGGCTTTAGATTTTCAAATAGTTCCCTATAAACAAATGGTTAACTCGGTATAAGGGTAGGTAGTTTTAACATCCCAGTCTACCCCATTGGTTAATGTTGTTCCAAAGGGAGTACTTTGTGATATAAATAGAAAGGCTAAGTCTTTTGCTATGGTGTAGTGTCAAGAAAAGAGCTATGCATTGAAGGTAAAAAGGAATTTCTTTTTGGCTAATCTTATTTCAAATTTAGTACATTTATATTATCCCTCTATACTTGATGTCTCCTTTAATCAAGTCGAGAACATAACAAGGAAATTGATGTTCAATGGGGAAAGAATTCGTATTGATGCTGCAAACTTTTTTGCATTAATTCCTCATGAGGAAACTCCTTAGGGTACATGTTTGGAATTGATTTCAAACTCACAGTGGCAGGGACCTATGAAATCATAGGATTTGGAAGATTTTATTGATAAAGTGTTATTTTTTGTTGGATTAGAATTGATAGAAGAGATTGCAGATGAGATTATGAATGAAGATGTCAATACTATGCAACATACTACATTGGAAATCCATCAGTCTCTAATACAAGGGGATGAATTAGGGGTTTCTAAATAAATTGTTATTGGATATTCAGAAGGGAAATTGCTTAGTAAAATAGAATCATAGAAATTAGTTGCATCTATTGAGGGAGCGAATTTAGTAGAAGTGGTAGATTTTGTTGATGAAAGCAATGTGGGTGTGAAGACTGAGCTCACATACAATAGGTATTTGGGGGATTTTTATTATTCACAAACCTTGTCAATTTCACAAAATTCGAGCTCTCAGTTGGTGCCTTTGAATACCCCAGGTAAAAGAGGAAGGAATTTATATGTCACAAAGATGAAAGAAGAAATAGAAGAAGGGAAACAAACTACACTAGACAGTGAATTTGTGTGCTTATCTTACAAATTTTTGAGAGCATGTTGCTATCCTCGGTACCAATGAAAATTATATCATGGAGTGTCAAGGGTATTAATTCCCTTGACAAGAAAGCTTGGATCAAGCAATAGATTGATGCTTGTGGAGCTCATGTGATTTTGCTACAAGAAACTAAAACCTCTAAGAATTTTTTATGAATCAACAGTAGGTAAATGGAAAAAATGGAAGTCAGCTCATTCTCCTACTCATGGAGCTTCAGGGGCATTATAACTTTGTGGGATCTAAAGATGATAGTGTTATAGCTAGCCTCTACTGAGAAGAACTAGTAGTTGTTCAAAGTCACATTTCAATTTGTAGTTTTTCTTATTTAATGTCTATGCTCCAACAACCACAATAGACAAAAGACAACTTTGGGAGATGATTACTTAAGATCTCGATGTGGTTAAGCATGAAAAGGTGATTGTAGCAAGTGATTTTAATGCCATAACCAACTTGCAAGAAAAAAAGGAGGCATCTTTCCACCAGCCCAAGTAATGGAGGATTTTGCATCTTTCATCAAAGACAATGCCTTGATAGATATTGTGTCAAACAATGGGAAGTTCACTTGAACTAACAGGAGGTAGGGTTTTTTGCAAATAGAAGAGAGGCTAGATAGGTTCTTGACTATGCCTAATTGGTTTCTAGGTAAAAAGATATTCTCATCACAATTTTTTCCATTTGTTGCATTAGATCATTATGCTATATCTCTGGATATAGAAACAAATAATGTTGCTCCTACCAAAACTTTTTTAAGTTTCACAAAATGTGGTTTAGGCATCCGCATTTTCTACATTTGTTACAACAATGGTGGATTAGTGCTCCATCTGTGAAGGGCTCTAGAATGCTACGGTTGTGCAAGAAATTGAGTTATGTTAAATCATAAACCAAGTATTGGAATATTCATGTGTTTAAGAACATTTTTCATCAGAAGGAATTGGTCTTTAAACAACTTTCTAAAATCAATGAAAAACTTATAGCACAATGGTTAGATGCTAATACTTATGAGCAGTAGAATGGGCTAAGTTAGTGGCAAGAAAAGAAGTTTATTGGCGGAAGAAATCAAGAGAATTGTGGGTAAGAGAGGGTGATAGGAATACAAAAAAAAATCATGCTTCAATGCAAATTAAGAAGTCAGTTGCCACAATCTTTTCAATTCAGAGTTTAGTTTCTAGTGAAGTGTTTACAAAAGAAGATGAAATTCAAGTAGAGGGTGTTAGATTCTTTTCATAGATCCTAACAAAATCAAAAAAATAATTCATTGGAATCAGTTAATGAAGGTGACGAGCTCTTAGATAGTATACCAACATTAATATAAAGTGAGATAATAACTAGTTATTGAGACCATTTTCCCTTGAAAATTTCAAGAAGGTGGTTTCTTCTTTATCACTTGATAAGGCGCTAGGTCCTAATGGATTCACAGCCTTATTTCTTCAAAAGTGTTGGGATTTTATAGGTTTTGATATATTGTTAGGTTTGGAGGAATCAAGGAAAATAAGGAAAATGCTTAAGCAATTCAACACTACACACATTGCTATAATTATGAAAGTAAATGAGCCAAAAACATTTGCAAACTTCAGACCAATATCATTATGCAATACAATATACAATTTTTTTACAAAAGTTATTTATCTCAGGATTCAGCCATTTATATCAAGAGTAATTTCATAAGAACAAGGTGGTTTTGTGCCTAAGAGGGAGACTCTGAAAGGAGCATTAGTGGACAATGAGGTGTTGCATTATGTTAAGTCTAATAATAACCCATCCTTCATTACCAAACTTGATATGATGAAGACTTACGACATAGTGAATTGGGAGTTTATGATTCAAGTATTGCAAAAGTTTGGCTTTAGCTACAGATGGTGCAAATGGATCTGGTCATGTTTAGCAAGGGATAAGTTTTCAGTTATTGTAAATGGCTCTCCAGTTGGTTTTTTTGGTTCCACCCAAGGAGTTAGGAAAGGAGATCCTTTGTCTCCTTTTTTATTCATACTAATGGTCAAGGCATTAAGTAGATCAATTAGGAAATTGGACAATCAAGGCTTATGGCAGGGTATCTCTATTCCAAATACACATATTGCAACCACACACTCATTATTCGTTGATGATATAGTATTATTTGGGAAGTCCTCTTTACAAGAAGTTGATCGGGTAAAGAAAATCCTTGATAAATACTCTTCAGCTTTGGGTCAAAAGATTAATGCCAACAAGCCCAAGATATACTTTTTTAATACAAAGGCTTTTGTCTCAAGGAAAATGATTGGACTGTTGGGATTTCAATAGGTTGAGTTGCCTTGCACATATCTAGGTATTCCTTTCTTTATGGGATTTGATAGAGTTAAGTATTGGTAGAAAATTATTGAAAGAATAAAATCCAAAATTCTTTCATGGAAAGCTAGGTAGTTGTCACTAGTTGGGAGAATAATGATGATCAAATATGTATTAGCATCCATTCCAAATTATTATCTCATTGTTTTGAAAGCACCAAAATGTGTTATCAACAGTATACAAAAAATTATCAAAGGTTTCTTGTGGAGGGGTAACATAGATGAGAAAAGAAAAGTACCTTTGGCATCTTTGGATAGTATGTGCATGAGAAAATATAGTGGGGGTGTTGGATTACACAATATTTCAGCAAGAAATTTGGCATTAGGAGCAAAACTGACATGGCAGATGTATAAAAAACCAAGGTTGAAATGATGCACATTAATGCAAAATAAATATTTGTATAATAACAGCTCAAACATTTTTTTTACAATTGCAAACCCTCCCAATGGATCAGCTATGTGGAACTTTATAGTTGCTTGTAGAGAAGTTATTACTCCTTGTTTGTCTTGGGAGATTAATAATGGGGAAGAATTCTAGTTTTGGAAAGATTATGGCTTCCCTCCTCTTACCTCTATTTAGGAGTTGCAGCCTGTAGAGAAAATTCTTTCAGTAGAGTGGGGCACAAAATTGAAAGATTATGTTGGTTCAATAGAGCCTATTTCAGGGAAATCCATATGAAAGGATTTTTCTCTTTCTAGCCTATCTTTGGATCAAAAGCTTGCTTTACAAAAGGAGCTTGGGAAGAGATTTATTTTTTTATCAAATAGGTCAGATAGAATATTTTGGGTGCCTTCCAAGGATGGGAACTACACAGTTAAAGAGGGGTACAAATCAATTATTGCAAAAATAGTACAAGATCAATCTCATAGAGCATATTCATTTTGTTGGACTTCGATGACACTCCCTAAGGTGGGAAGTTTTGCATGGCTTGCATTACGACATTGAATTTTGACAAGTGACAGGATAGAAAAGTTGAGATTTGCATAATCTTTCAAATGTATATTATGTCAAGAAGTTTTTGAATTTGTAGATCATTTGTTTGTCAATTGCAAGTTAGCTGAAGATTGTTGGGATTTTATTAAAGAAAAATTGCATGTTTCATTCCCATTTCCTAGTACATTATGGGATTTTTTTCAAGTTGGCCGATCCTTTTAAAAACATCCTTATTGGAGGGTAACTCCGACAATAGTGATATGGTGTATCTAGTGGGAAAATAATTGGAGGATTTTTAGAAATCAAAATCATTCTCTTCAACAGATTCAGTGTAAAATGGAAAAACATATTTAAGAAGTGGTGAATACATATGTTAGCAATAATAAGAGTGTCTCCTCTATTTTTACTAATTGGGACAGTTGGCTTCTATGTAATTGGAAACACATTTTAGTGCCCTTTACAGGTGCTCAGCAATGTTTTTATAAGAAAAATATTGATAGAGCCAATGTCCATTGGAATCCTCCTTGTCCTGGGTTTCATAAGATCAACTTTGATGGTGCTTTGAGGGGGAATCCTAGTTTATCAAGAGTAGGAATATGTATTCATGATTGCAAAAGTTCATTATTAGTAGTAAGAGCCATGAATTTACCTAATGATATAAACAATGTAGCAGAAGCAAAGGCACTTCTACAGGGTCTACAATTGGTAAAAGATCTTGGTTTAAATAATCTACATGTTGAAGGGGATTCTTTGTTAATTATCAATGATTGCAAAGAGAAAAGGATTTATAATTGGAGACTTGGAGCTATATCCTTAGAAGGGTTTGGTTGTTAATGGATTCATTTAAGGAAATTCAAATAACGTGCATGTATATCGGGAAGGTAACAAGCTAGCAGACAAACTGCAAATATGGGTTGTGAAGGGAAAGATTTTACATTTCCAGGAATTAATGATGTTGCAAAAGAATATCCTCTCATACAAACTTTAATTCAATCAAGCCAAGCTTCTTTCAGTGTTACTCCTTCATAATTGTTTATATCATTCGGTTATAAGAGGTGGGAATGTGGTGCCTTGTTTTCAAATTATCAAAGTGATTTTACATTGTGTGGATGTTAGGATGGTTATGAGTTGATGATACAACTATCCATGTTGGATGCTCCATATGTTACTGATGCAAGCCTCCACAAGGGATAAAGGACACTCCACAGTCACTATTTTTTATTGCTAACATTGTTTTATTCTTGCAAGTACTCAGAATAATAATGACAAAGGGTTTGAGCAGGTTGAATCATATATTTGATGTGCTTGCTTCACATGTATTTTGATTGAAAAGTGTGTTAATATCTCTAGGAAAATGATTTTTTGGTTGCCCTCATTATTATTTTAGCATCCCTTGTTAATATATTAATCGCTCTAGTGGTTGTGTTGTCATCTAAACATTTCTTCTGGGAAAATTTCTCTGCTCTTCTCTCTTGGTTATTTGGGAACCCGTGGCGTTTGGTGGTGTTGGGAGGAAGAAGCAGGTGTTTTTTTTTAGTTGTGTGTGGTAGGAGTGGAGGACTGGTGGCAGTCTTCTGAAGGTGGTGGGTATTAAGATAGAGATTTTTCTTGGAAAATGGCTTATCAACCCTGGAATTTTTGCATCTGCATGAGGGTACAGAGCTAGAAAAATCCCTTTGAGGGCTTCCTTTCACATGACAACTTGGGAATTATGTTCAAGTTCAACTTTCCATGAGTGGAAGACTACATTCAAACTGTGATTGGGATTGAGGTAATTAATCCAAAAGCATGTCAGATTCTACTTCCATCTCAGGTGCTCTCTATCTTTTTGTCAAACTTAATGGATTCTTGTCAATTTTCAAGGGATTTGGAAGACATTGCTGGAAAATATGTTAGGGATCAATTCCTTCAGGATAATGCTTTGCTAATGGTAGTGCAAGGGTACAATATTTTTAAGGTAAAATGGCTTATAGGTGGGGTTTTTTCATAGAATCTTCTCATACAATGCCTTGGTTATCAAGAAATTTATGATTCAATAAAATTGTCCTACTAGCACAATAATGACCGTATATTTTTTAAGGCATTGAGAGAGAATTGCAGGTGTCTTTTTTATGGTTTGGAAGTTGATATAAAGGAGAAATATTTTGCAATATATTTCTTGAGGTCTCATGTTTGTTTTCTCTTTGAAAAGAATCCACAATTGGAGCAATTGAAAGTAGCAACCTAGGCATACATTGCTCCAGGTGATCGTTCTCTACTAGAAGGTCATGAAGCCTAATTTGGAGGTAATGAAGATCATGTTGAAATGGATCTTGTGCGTAAAAGGTGATGAGAGCCATTTATGTCCCATTTTATGCCATATTTTAGCCTATTTCATACACCTTCATATCCATTCCCACATTCCATTTTCGTTCCATATCATGTCATTTTATCACCTTTATGTTGCATATGATTAAATGTACATTAGTGATATTTAATATAGTTTTAAGATAAAAATATGAAAATTAATTATTTATTGTCTCTACTAGCAAGCATTGTTATTTCAGCCTATGCTAATTGAATAAGAAGAAGAATGCAAATCTTACTATCACCTTCTATGTAGAAAATCTTCCTTGTCACTTTCTGGTTAGGAACTTTTGTTTATCAGTTTTGACCAACTTATTTTTTTCATCTTTTAAAAGATGTTGCCAGTCTCCAAGGTGGCGTTAGTTACCTCCATGGTGTTGACTTTGTATCAGATTTGAATAAGCACAAGAACTCATGAGATTATTGATAAATAAATATGAGGGGGTGGGAGAGAGTGGGAGAGTGTGGGAGAGGGTGGGAGAGTGTGGGAGAGAGTTGGAGACTGTGGGAGAGGGTGGGAGAGGGTTGGAAAGAGTTGGAGAGACTGGGAAAGTGGGAGAGAGGGTGGAAGAGTGGGAGAGAGGCTGGGAGGTGGGTGGGAGGGAGTGGGAGAGTGTGGGAGAGGCTGGGAGAGGCTAGGATAGAGTGGGAGAGGTTGGGAGAGGCTGGGAGAGAGTGGTAGAGGGTGGGTGAGGGTGTGAGAGGGTAGGAGAGAGTAGGAGAGAGTGGGAGAGTGGGTGGGAGAGAGTGGGAGAGGGTGGAAAAGGGTGGCAGAGGGTTGGAGAGAGTGGGAGAGAGGGTGGGAAAGGGTGAGAGAAGGGTGGGAGAGGGTGGAAGAGAGTTGGAGAGAGTGGAAGAGGGTGGAAGAGGGTGGAAGAGAGTTACTTCAGTGGGAGACGGTGGGAGACAGTGGGAGACAGTGGAGAGAGGGTGGGAGAGGGTGAGAGAGTGTGGGAGAAAGTGGGAGAGAGTGGAAGAGAGTCGAAGAGCGTGGGAGAGGGTGGGAGAGATTTGGAGAG